>JBBPLF010000508.1:0-23301 GCA_038089615.1 Aureoboletus auriporus
TAAGGTGTCGGTTAGGAGTGTGACATGTCAGTTGGGCGTGACATGTCCGTTGGGTCGTGGATCGAGTGTCGACATTCCTCCTCCGAATGAAAGGTAAAAGGCGTGTACATTCCTCCTCCGAATGAAAGGTGAAAGGTTGAGGAGAAAGTGAAGAAAAATGAATGTCCGGGCGCCAACCTTGATCGTAACAACACGTGACTTTGGGCCTTTTCCGCTATTCATTATTGCATCATATTACTTCAGATGACGTAATAGATCAGAGCAACTTATGCCATTGGATGTCTTTATAGACTCCGGATAAGTCTTTTACGCTATTGGTTCTTATTATAGATACCATAGCTCCTTTTACGCTATTGGTTGATATTCTTATATCACATAGCTACTTTTGGGGATACAGCCACTGCTGTAGACGTATATAAGGACAGCCCTTCTGGCCATCCTTTCCCCTTTTCTATAAAGTCTTATACAATGCTTTCTCACTGTGAGCCACTTCACCTCTGAGCTGTTCCACCTCCACCCAACTACACTACCTTTGACTCTCTAGTCGGAGGCTCGTTATACTCTCGATTACTACCTCAGGATTTCCACCTGAAGTGTGAGTATTCCCACACTTCGTAATCCCTTAACCTGCCACGTTCGGGTTAATTCCTGAAAAAAAGGCTGAAAAGAAAGTGAGCAGTCATCAACAGACAGAGTGGAACAAATATGTGCAGGTGTCAACTTCAATCCAGCAGTGAACTAGATGCAGTTGATAGTGTTGGGCATTGAATATTGCAAAGCCAACTTGCTTACTCACCCCACTCAGGCGCATCTGGGGTCTCTTCCTGGTAGCCTTCAAGGTGCAACTTTTGTTTTTGTGTTTTCTCCATTATAATGAAAACAGCTGTAAGATACCATGATGGAGTGCTTGTATAGTGTATGATGGAGGCCAAGTAGGGTTTGGCCTAATTGATAAAGTCTTGTTATCCACCATACTACATAATATTAGTAGCCTTAGGCTATACCTGTAACAGTAGTTCAAAGTAGCTCAAATTTGTGCACCACAAATTCCATAATGCATGACGAAAAATGTATTGCACACCACTATACTAATTGCCAGTCCAGTCTACATATCCTTACCCTCATCATACTCAGCAATCTGGCTTCCTGGTTCCATATCCTCATCCCACAGTGATTCACATTAACCTCATCCTCCCAGTAACATAGAACTAGACCATGTATTGTAGGGATGATTATGATGTACAGGCACATGAGGGGAGGCAGGAAATCGCAGCGGGGATATTTACTGGCTGATTCGTTGTGTGCAGGGGGTGAGTCAAGAAGCTCTGAAGGAAGGTAGCCAGTCGGAATTTGGAAGATTAGTACCCAAGAGGTAGATTACTAAGAGCCTGGACAGCAACACATTTTGAAAGTAAAATTAGCTAGCTAACGTGTTTGGAAATATTTGGTCCATGGCAGAAGACTGACATTACCTTCCATAGTTGTAGTGGAGATTGAAGCTGCTCAGAGCCATGCTTATGTAATTATGTGAGGATGCACAATTAGGTAAGCCCATAAAGCACAGCCACTAGCCACCTACTACTCACCAATAAAATATCATAAGTATCCAAAATGATATACAATACATATAAATTGCATTGGTACTTAAGCCTAGAGGGTGCAGGGAATGCATTGGAGATAATACAAACATCAGAAATCCATGGGAAATACATCAAAAAATCAACATGTCTGACTTTTTCCCATGCATTTCTGATGTTTGTATTATCCTGAATGCATCCCCTGTACTCCCTCTAAGCTTAAGTACAGTATTATTTTAATATAATAATAGAATGTACATTATATGTATTGTATACCATTCTGGGTACTTATGATATTTTATTGGTGAGTAGTAGGCGGCTAGTGGCTGCGCTTTACGGGCTTACCTAATTGTGCATCCTCACATAATTGCATAAGCATGGCTCTGAGCAGCTCCAATCTCCGCTACAACTATGGATCATGATGCCGGTCTTTTGCCACAGACCCAAACATTTCCAAACACGTTAGCTAGCAAATTTTACTTTCAAAATGTGTTGCTGTTCAGGCTCTAATCATACAACATGTTTTCGACCTTACAAAATTTTCCCACTTAACGTACAGCCACCTGACGTCAGCTGACACCAAATGGTCGCTTCGGTCGACGCCAGCGGAGTTTTAATTTATGGGTCGATTGGTCGACCAATTTACCCCTTGCTATGAAACGATGCTACCTTATAACACATGACTAGAGTTGCCAACGGGCTTATAAGTTACACTGGCACAACCACGGATATTATGGGCGGCCTGATTGAGGGTGATTCCATGAACCACCATGTCGCCTGCGGATATGATACGGGCAGGAGAAGGTGAGGCATTAATCAATATTGCCAACACCTGCCAGGAGCCAATTACATAAGAAAAGTCTGGAACACCAGGGCAATTAATTTAATACAAATTGAGGAACAAGGTGTTCGATTCCTGGCGTATGGACAAACAGCCCAGGAAACCTAGTCTCGAGCAATCGCGAGACTCTGTTCCTAGAATCATTTCGAAGTTCATTAAAGAACAACATCACCATCAAATTCATACCTTCAACCCGTTCCTGGAAACCTGAATCACCAATTTTGTCCAGTAATAAGGTGTTTGTGTGGTGTTTGAGTGCATTGGAAGCATACAAGTACTACGCTTCAAGTTTAAGGTGGCCAACCCCAGCTTCAATGGCGAACTGAATCGTGAGCCATCAGTATCAACCCCAAGTTCTTCAGGTCATATATCTGAAGTTCAATTATTCGTTCCAGGGCTTGTGAACAACAGACTGATCTCTAATAGTCTTCCAGGGCATTGTGAGGACACTTCCAACATAGCTGATACTCAATGAGCTATCACTGAGGCGGGCTTTGGGTGCCATCATATAGAAGTGAAGCGCTTACGATCAGACTCACGATTTAGAATTGAACGCGAATCGAAAATAGTGGCTCGGATTTGATATTCTTTATCTGTGTTTTACACAGTAATTAATCTGAGTCCTTTTGGTGGACAGGATAAATCGAACCAATAATTCTAGTCTATGGTATTCGCATACTTATCTCGTAGAGACAGCTTGGAGACCCGAAGCTGAGTCCACGTCTCTTTCGACTCGGAGGTGCGGGCATGGGGTGGATGCAGCTTCTTTCATGACGTCTCTGACTTCTTGCGAGCAGCTGTGCTGTGTCAATGGTTCAAGCGTGGTGGGTCTCTGTCGCTCGAATGGTGAAAAACTTACCCTTTCTCATGTTTTCCCCCCATTTCCCCCCCGTAACAGCGTTCACGCGGAAACCAATTCCGTTTCCCCATTCTGATTCATTTCCCGGCATATATAGGAAAAAGCTGTCCTCTTCCAACTTGACATCCGCCATTACGCTTTGAAGGGCCATTACAGTCTGGCAGTTGAAAATTGTATCCAGCTAATCTTTATCAGCCTGCCACAACTGGCATACTGATCAGTTATGCCGTAACACTTGCACATGAGGACGTTTGGCCGTGAGAAATATCATTACTCTTCGGTGATTCGGAAACTTTGACGGCTTTTGGAGGCGACACAGGACTTTCCGCTATGCTGCCAAACCCTCCATTTCTGCACCGAAATCTCCGTCAAAGGTGTGTCGGAAATTAAACGAAACTTGTATCTTCGGCCCTCCAAAGATGGCCGGGTTGAAGTTGCCCACTGGTTTCGATCCTGGAGATTCTTTCCAGCGTGTTGAGAACTTTGTCGGAATGCTTTGGCCACTGGACGGAGTTGAAGACGACCAAGCAATGGGACGCTGCCAGATATTTGTCTCCCTTGTACACTTTGGTCAATATTGGTGGGCGAAGCGGTGCAAAGGGAATGCCTTTTGATGAAGAGAAAATGAATCATTCCAGTATAGCTCTCTGCCATGCTGCCGGCCCCATTTTTTTAAACCCGTTCTCCGCAGGCGGCTGCCTGTTACCATGTCTTATCTCCTCTCCGTCCCGCTACCCTCCAACGACCATGCGTTGATTATTGGAGAGTTTCTGAGACATAAAGCCCGGTCCACTCGTCTCGCAATGAGAAGTAGTCTTCAACTTTTCTTTTCGTCCGCTTCTCATGTCTTTTAAACCCTACACTAGCGAACTAAATCACGCGCTTGACCCGAACCTAGCTTATGCGAAATGTAATCGAAACGCATCAATTCCCTCGGTGTGTTCTCATATACCTTTTTGTTGCATTCGAGCCTCAGCTTCTGTAGGCCTTATGCCAACCGCAAGAAGGTGTTATTGAAAAATATGATGATAGCCACGGAGAAGCCCCCAATGACGATGTACGTGATGGCGATTTCACGCGCTACTACTAATCACATCTTCTCCACCCACCATACAGGATATCATTCCATGCAAAACGGCCGAGTTTTGTCAGTGGATCGATGAAAGGACATCGCAAACCTGTTCCCTGCATCTTACATTCCAAAGGGTTCCGCGCCACTTTAAGGAAGCGCATCAAATCAAGGGAATGGCCAAAACTGAACGGATTTGTTGCCACTGGAGAGGCTGTCAGAAATTGATGAGCCGAAAGAATTTTGTTCGTCATATCAGGAATCGGGCAAGCACTTTCCTCTTTCTGTCTCCTTCCGATCGGCTTACATTCATCGATTCCTTTCTTAGTCACTTATCTTATTTTGCCACCTATAGAGACTTACCCGCACCATAGAACCGTTGTCTCTCAATACCGTGTGCGCTCGTGTTGTTTCTACATAGGTCTCTTGCATCAAACCGATATGATGTTATGCAACCCCCAGCATTATATTTCGTCACATTAGTAATATCGTTTTTGTTGCAATCAATGATCGCAACGATCGCATCGTATTGAATCATATAGTGTGTATTAGTTGCATTTCAACACGGCCACATTGCGATAAGTATTCCTTCCCCGAAGTGGTTGGGGGTGGAGATCTGAAGCGAGTCATTCATCTTCCATGCACTTAGCCGATCGCGGTCTTCAAGTTTGGACTAGGCCGCAACTCAGCCACTAGTACTACAGGCATCAGCAACAGCGCGGTTAGACAAGCCCCTCCGGACACGCCGCAACCCGGATAAGTCCCGGCAAGACCATTCGCAATGCTCAGGTAGTGAGTTGCGGCCGGGATCCATTTTCATATCTACATCCATTTCCTCCGAGTTCGTCGACTCGTGGCAGTAACGCATCGCACGGGTTGGGTTGCAAGCGCCACATTCCATTCCACTGTCTCATCCACCTTCATTTGCCAGTTACTTCTTCATCTTGACATCTTTCTCGTGTATCGACGCATAGCACGGTCGGGTGGCAGGCGCTGCGTTGCGTGCAGACACGCCTTGTAGTCGATGTATTAATATCACCATGCTGCGTTGCAGCCCAGGCTACGCCCCCACTACGTGTTCTTGGTATGTAGTCACGGTGTCGGACATGATGGAAATTGGCTCACACTTTTTCCCTACTACTTGGTACACTCTTGTCCAAGTTGTCCAACCCTACCGTCTTCAAGTTGTCAATGCATTCTGATTGAAATGGGTACAACTTTTAGGCGCTTTGCGCGTTCTTTTTTTTTTTTTTTTCGTCATTAGATACTACCTCAAAGCACGCAACTTGAAGGTGGCTCGTGCCGTTCGTCCCACAGACCGTACTCCAACACCTACTGTTACCTCCACGCTCTCCCCAACCTCCAAACGCTTTCTTTTACTGGTCGCTGTCCTCCGCCCAATTCCCCCTTGCGTGCAGGCCGCGCGGCGTTCCAAATCTACATACTATCCCACAGATTGCGTGTGGCCATCATTGCCGACCGCTCACAGATGGACAGTCACGGATTGACACCATCTGCAACAACTTTCGCTCGCTGCAGGTGTTAAACTATCTCTACCGCTGCCTGCCCGAGCACTCGCCGATGGCTGAGAGCGTATGTATCCCAAGGCAACTTGCAATCAAGCGCATATGATTTCCATGCCATTGACTTGACACGGTGTTGTCTACTTGTTCCCTGCTCGCCTTGTAGCCATCGTGTACCCCGACCAGAGATACCAGCAGCAATGATCCCGTTTCCCGATTCATTTTTTTGGTGACATCGAATGAATTCGTAGGAGGTGAAATCTATCTTATTGTTTAAGAGCTCATCCGACATATCGGTTTCATAATTCATTAGAAACAAGATCTATGGACATCATCTTTATGTATGATCATCATGCGGTCCCGCAACATTGCGAATCTCAAATGACCCTGGCGGATATAAGCAGATATTATTTCTGGCGTGCAGGCTGGTATCTACTTTTGTCGAAATTGAATCTAATCTGGTCGTATGCATATGTGGCCGTGCTGAGCTACACCCAATCATCGATCATATTGCCCAGTGAGCAGTACTTAGGCTTATCCAGTGCGCAAATTGGATGAAAAGGTAAACATACTTGCTAGCACGTATATACTTGGACGAAATCTTTTGAACAGTGCTTCGACGTCTGCTAGTGCTGCTCAAGCGCTCAAGGCTCATGCATGCATGATTCAAGTAAATTTAATGTCAATTATATAAAAGTTGAAACTCTGATATCGGGAATCCTTACTACAGATTCAGTCCGTCGCGTCGCAATTCCGTATCATTAATTGTGCTATCATATTGAAAATGTCCAGGAAAAGGAGGGGGGGCTTGGTGGTGGCGGCATCAATCATATCAGCGTGTGCCACGTCAACCACTATTTCCAATGAGGAAACGTGCCACTGAAAACTCCTTGATCTACGATCTCCGCGAGAGTTTGGTAGGCGACGTCCTGATGGGGGGAACGTGGATGCTGTCGCGTTCGCAGTGAGATACCGCCCCTGAAGATATTATCATCAGGATAATGAACACAACAAAAGAATGAATTAACGAACCCATGAAAATGGGAGGTAACGGCGCCAAATATATGAAATTCATACTCGGATAATCAGGTTCTGGCACGAGTGCTAAGAGGTCTTCGCCGTGCACCCTTTCTACAGCTGCATCCAGACCCGCCAGCAAAGATGACGAAGGTAGACCTACCTCATTTTCAGCTGGCACCGATCGACCTACTAGCACTTGTTAGCACAAGAAAGGCACTGGACCAAATCATCAATGTGCAGATCTCAGAGGACTTCTCGGGGGTTTCACATTCACGCTCCTTTGTTGCGGGATGATTCGTCGATGACAGTCTCTTACGGCTCTGTAACCACAACTTGAATAAGAGGTCATTAGCACATGTGCACCGAGTAGGAAACGATCCACGCACTCAACGGAATTGGAGGCACTCCGGAGAAACCCAGCTCATCATCTGAGTAGTCAAGTACTGGAATTAGTCTTGAAAGGTCTCCTCCATCCGACCTCATCTTTTCCAAAGCGGCATTCAGCGCCCCGAAGGATGACGATGTTGGAAAACCAGCAGAGGGTTCCGTATCGACTTTCGATGCTAGTCTTCGTCAAACAAAAACCATAACCAGATCCTGTCCCCAGAAGGGCGATCTTCCGGGCGGTGTGGGCTCTGGGTTCTGACGCTGGTGATTCGCGCCCTGAGATTCCATAAATGGCCGGAAAGTCGAAAACGACTGGCGAAGGTTTTCGAGAGCATCGTCACGGCCCTTCTTGTACTCATCGATCTCCTTTGTCAGATCCTCTGCCGTTCTCTAAACGACATCGTCTCTGCACGCTGTCGGTTCTCCAGGAAGATGATACGATACTCTCGTTCGCACGTCTTGCGCCTCAGGACCTCATCCTCCCGGCCGTAAACGAACGTGGGTGTCCGTATGCCTTCCACTTCCGAGTTGCGACCCTCGAGCGAGCCGACCATCGACACAATCAACGTGATTTGGGTGACAAGTGCCGTAAGTAATTGGTTAAGCCATCAAACGAGTCTAGCTTTCGGTTCCGTTGGCCAAAGGTCGGCACGACGTGGTCCTTCGTCGCACCGTTCCAGTCGTCATAGCTGAGCGTTGCGGAAGCGAAAACAGTTGGCATGCTCATTGACGCAGCGCTTAGCAGGAAGGGTTTGGTAGAACTCGACCCACGTCGACGGGTTTTGGAAGCTGGAGATCAACACAGTGGCACATCGTGCAGGCGACAGTCGACAGCATAGTGTTCTGACAAGAGGTAGTCACGATAGAGCGAGGAAATAGTAAGGGCAGAAAGCGAGGAGATATGAGAAGGAGCTAAAGACGAGGGCGAAAGCGCTGACCTTGTATATGTGAGAGATTGAAGTTTGGACTGGGTGCCGGGGGTGCCGGTCCGTTTGATGCAGGTCACGGACCGAGACCTGTAGGGATCGTGGCTGACCTCGACTGAAACCTGATAGTCTGCAATGAAATCCAGTGTCAGTTCAAGCCTCAAGAGCAGGTAAGGAAAAGGCGAGCTTACTCACGCAGTACCTACGTGGCCAACTGAACATTGTGTCAGTGGTTTCATCCCATGAGAGAGGACAAAATGTGTGGATATCGACATAAGAATGCATCTGGCTGCTCAGCAATGACATGTACGGTTAGTTTTGTGGAAGATACTGTCCTCCCGATTGCCAACATGTTTACGTCACCGATGTTCGCTACCGGGTCAAAACCAAGGATTTGTGTCAGTAAGAATTGCTTTGACCATTAAAATCCTCGATATCTCACCTACATGAGTGACGAGAACCCAACGCCGCGTCGCCACCAGTGTTACCGTTGTAAATAATGAGTCGTAATATCAAGTCACGGCTTCGGTCGCACTGTATGGACCTTGATTGTGAAATGATCCGATAGATACGGGCTGAGTTTATATCGGTGCAAGAGGAGCGTCGATCTGAAGGCTACAAAGACAAAGACATATGGCAATGGAAACGATACTAACATAAGTGAATAGAAGGTCTTTGATTACGTCGTCTCCTTCAAATTTCTATCGCACCTCAGGATTCCAGGAAGGGATAAATGACCGTTGTCATCCCGTCGACGCCCAGCGAGTGTAAGTAGAGGTCGTGGCTTCATAGGAAATAGGGAGAATGGTGAACCTTCTATTATAATGTTGATGTCGATCTTCTCTTCCCCACAGTCAGTAGATGTTCGTGTCGGAGGATAGGTTCTCTGTCAAATCGAAAATAGGATCGATGAGCTATGAAAAATGAGAAAAAGCGTATTGACTGACTTTGTTTTGAGGCGCTAACAACACCTGTGAGGCACAGCGAATGCGAGAAAACACATCAACCGACCTTGATCTGTATATTGAAGCGGATTGAACTACTGGAACTCCTAAAATGCGTAAATTACAAGATCGACATAGCGTTAAGCTAAATTTTGCACGTCGACTGACCTTGACTTGCCATCGAAGCGGACCTGACCATTACGACTCCTGAAGCGCGTGGTTTAAGAAATCGCAGCAGCCCCGTGTAAGATCTTGACTTGTTAGTGATACGAGCCGGCGACAACTTAGAGGTAGAGGCTCTGGCTCCGTTATAATGAAGATAAATAGATGTATGATAAAGAAACACACCAATTTCTGGGATGACACTGGAAACCGTGAGAAGAAGAGTGTATCAAGGTGATGTGTCAGCAGCGTGACATCCCGAGCTGATAGAGGACACACACATCAATGGCAATCTATCGCCGTCTCCTTCTTTGTCGCAGTGGGCATTATCACCCGCCCCGGGCCCTACACCGATAGCGATACCCTCATCTGCATCGAAATGCCCTTTTTCGCCGCCGCTCACATGTACGCTTTTTCCTACCGCGACTTTACAAAGACGCCCCCCTCCTCTACCCCAGGCAAGAACTACTCACCGATCTACGTTGCACGCATCACACTCAGCTATGCCCTCCGGGACGCGATTGGACTCAAAGATCTCGTCGAGGACACACGTGCCACGCTCCGTGGAGAAGGTATCAATTACCGTGCTTTCGAACCTAGCGAGGGTGGGATGCATATTGGTACCGCAAGGGCCCGTCGAATTCGTGCTGGGCTTCGCTACACCGCTGGTGGCAAGGGCAAATATTGGTTGCCTGAAGTGCATGATCGTGGAAATGATGATGACGTCACCGCACCCTTGTTCAGTGGGGACGCAGACGAGGTCGTCCACGATGCGCCGGATATGTTGATTTGGAGTCATGGTGGGGTGCGGATCCCTGGGATGACGTCGATGTGGAGGACGAGGACGACTATGGGTTGACGTTTAGCGATGGGTTGGTGGGTGCGGACGAGCTGTTGTATCATCAAGCCAAAAAGTATGTGTTTGGTTATTATTTATACCCGGTGGTGGATGTGAGCTCGGAGGAAGCACGTCGGGAGATGTGGGATGAGGAGGAGAGGGTCGTGCGGGATATTACATCCGGCGGTTTCACGAGGGCCGAGGGGACATTCACTGGGTATGGTGCCACGCAGAGTGGGAAGAGACAGGCGAGGGCATATGACGAAGACAACGAAGGTGAAGCCAGACCGGGCTGGCGGACTCCACAAACGCCCTCTCCACTTCGATCACGAAAAATATCGGATTGCCCACCGATGACAGGATCATCCTCTTACCAAAACTCACCGTCCAAAACTTCGTCCAGATTGCTTGTCCCGTATCTCGCTTCCCCACGGACGCCGAAACGAGCGCCACTTGTGGAAGAGGACGCTGTGGATCTGGTGGTTTTTGCGGATAATTTACAGGTGCCGTCGACCTCTCATGGACCGCATTCACCGCATTCACCGCACTCGCCGGCATTGATACGTGTTTGGGATACCAGAGGAAGAGGACAATCATAATCCATGGGCGTAGCGCGTTCTTGGTACATGTTTTATGGAGGCATGGATACCTTGATGTCACATTCTACGTCATATAATATATTGTTCTTCCTTTTTTTTGCTTGTATAATGGGATATCTGTCTCGTCTCAAGGAAGTACCGACGGAGCTACAAGGTCTCCCTCTCCGACTATAAGTAAATTACCACCACTCAAACGAAGTCCCGATTCAGTTGCCATAGTGATTATTTCTCAGCCATGGCGAACGGTACGCGCACGTCAGTACGTGCCGGTAATAAGTGTACCTGTCTTGACGCTTGTCGCAGTGACGCCGCCGTCGACGTCGGTCGAACAAGAAAATTTAATCTCTTCATTGCATGAATACTCTGAATCCCTCTCAGATCTCAAAGCCCCAACCCTCGTTGCCTGCAAATGCGTCCGGTGCATCATGTAAGCTATTTCTCGTCTCGTGGATCTTCGACGTGCGTTTTATGTTGTTGCATCTTGCTAATGTACTACAAACCGTATCGGCTGGGCTATGCTCGAGCGCTTGACGCTGGACTGAGGCCCGCCGGAGCTTTTAGTTTATTGTGTTTTATCCACGCGGTTCATTTTGAGCAGCGGATACCAAACCTACATAAGGTTTGGACTTTGGTGATGCCTTGAAGTTCTTTAACATCCTCATTCAATTCTTATTCGTCTGCGCTGATTGGTACTCGCTGCTCATAGGGTACGTACAGTCCACGCCATCCCGATATGTCACAACGCAATGGGCAATCTATTCGCCAGCCCGCCGTCCAAGCTCCTACCGGTCGCACCTTGGAGCTTTGGGGCCCGCGTCCGTCCCTTCAACGGTGCCATCCGCGAAAGGCCAATCGTTGTATCCAAGAGGTGTCAGGTCCCCTCTCAGATAATACTTTGACTCGTCCGGAGGCGTCAGGGGTAGATTCTTTTGCAACCGAACCGGAAGATCAGGCTTGTACACAAGGTGAGCACGAAAGGTGATCGTGACGCAGGCAAGCACACTCACGTTGGATATATACTGTCGTCCAAACGCGATCAACCCTCCTTTGTCTTCCGCAGTGCCCAATGCTGTCTCGCGGCTGTATCCACCGGCTGATATGAATACGCTGTCTGCGCCATTTTCTCCACCGTTCCATATCTCGCGTAAAAAGTCGTTGTCCTCTCCTTCGATCAAGTCTACGTCAAAAGGTCCTGCCACCCGAGGCTCGATCACATGGAGATACGCCAATTTAGGATGTTTATCGCGTAGGGCAGTAGCAAGGTATGCAAAGGTGGGTCGCGGGTCCGGCATTTTCATATCTACAATCCATGGGAAAATAAACACGACAAGCATGAACCTGAACGATCTCACCTCGGTAAATGTTCCAGGGACTGATTCGAATACCCACACAATCCGCGCCGACTGCATCGACGACCGCGTCGACGATCTCCCTTGCAAATCGCGTCCGGCCCTCTTCGTCTCCACCCCATCTATCTGTACGTATGTTGGACACCGATTGCAGGAATTGGTCCACGAGGTATCCGTTTGCGCTGTGTATTTCCACGCCATCGAATCCAGCTCCGTGTACAGCGTTGCTCGCTGCTTTGGCGTACATGGCAATATAACCTTTGATTTCGTCCTCGGTCAACGCACGTGGAGGCTTGGACCGACCAGTCAACCTGATGGGAGATGCCGAGACGTACGGAGAGGGCGGATCCTGTGTCTCGAGGAAATCTATGTCGGCGACCCGACCCAATGCCCAAAGCTGGAGAAAGATGTATGATCCCCTGGCATGCACAGCCTCTGTACAAGACAGTGTCAGACGGGATACACCAGAAAAGCAAACACCGATCTGGAACCTTTGTCCAAGCCTCCATTTGTTCTTGGGTATAGATGCCTGGTACGTGTGCAAATCCTCCTGCAGCATGTGAGATGACTGTGGCTCCTGTGATAAGCAAGGTTCCTGGAGTGGAACCGCGCTGAGAATAGTAGGATGCGTGTTGAGGTCCGGGAGCATGAGAAGCATAGGTTCGGAAACGAGTCAATGGGGCAAGGACGACACGATGTCGGAGGGTTATCACGCCCATCTTGATAGGCTTGAACAGTGCGGGCGTTTCCTATGTATTAGCGTCCATGATGCCTGATGCGACTGCGTGCTGGTACTTGGACCGGTAGATAGAGAATTTGTCGCACGATGGTGAGCTGCATGAACCTCATCTAGGCAATCTAGTATATATTAACGTGGCGATCAGCCTGAAACGTGCCAGGATACAGCCTCGTTGATGTTCACATCGATATACCTGCGAGATCACGTCAAACCCGTCCGTCGAGTTTGTTCGAGAATCGAGGTTGAGGCCTGAGGGTCCAGGCGTCTGATCAAGGTCTGGGATTATACACATCAGATAGTACAAAATTATGGTAATTAGTCGAGTGTGACATCAAAACATTTTATCCATTGTTCCCCGTGCACAAAGCGATTCAGATCAAACTGTATCATTGGAACACAAAGTACCAAGCTTGGAAGAAAACAGAGAGCAGACCTCGGGTAGTAGTGTGGTACCCAAAGGATAAGGGCGCCAGATGTGCTTCGCAGCCAGCCGTCATCTTTAAGGGTCCATGTACATACATCGCGATTGGCATGCACGGAATTGAAGCCCTGAGGTAAGGACGCCAGATATTGAGGATCGTGGGTGTCAAATGTCTCGGCATCCCAAATCCGCACAGTTGTATCTTGAGAGCCGGAGACGACGCGCATTCCATCAGGTGAAAACCCGACTGAGTAGACGTAACCACTGTGTCCGATGAAGGGCCCAGCAAGGATAGACCCGGTCTCTGCATCCCAAATCCGCACTGTTGTGTCTTGAGAGCCGGAGACGACACGCTTTCCATCAGGTGAAAACCCGACTGCGAAGACGTAACCAGTGTGTCCGTTGAAAGGACCAGCGACGACAGAGCCTGTCTCCGCATCCCAAATCCCCACCGTCCTGTCTCGAGAGCCGGACACGACGCGCTTCCCATCAGGTGAAAACCCAACCACATAATCAGTGTGTCCGTTGAAGGGACCAGCAACGACAGAGCCTGTCTCAGCATCCCAAATCCGCACAGTTCTATCTCGAGAACCGGAAACGACGCGTTTTCCATCAAGTGAGAATCCGACCGATGTAACGTAACCAGTGTGTCCGCTGAAGGGCCTAGCAACGACAGAGCCTGTCTCACCATCCCAAATCCGCACTGTTGTGTCTTGAGAGCCGGAGACGACGCGCTTTCCATCAGGTGAAAATCCGACTGAGTAGACATAACCAGTGTGTCCGTTGAGGGACCCAGCAATGAGGGACCCAGTCTCGGTATCGCATATCCGCACAGTTCTGTATCGAGAGCCAGAGACGACACGTTTTTCATCAGGTGAAAACCCGACCGAGTAAACGTAACCTGTATATTCATTGATGGGCCCAGCAATGACAGACCCTGTCTCAGCATCCAAGATTCGCACCGTTGTGTCTCGAGAGCCAGAGACGACGCGCTTGCCATCGGGTGAAAACCTGACGGAGTGGACGTAACCAGTGTGTTCGTTGAAGGGCCCAGCAACGACAGACCCTGTCTCGGCATCCCAGATCCGTACTGTTCTGTCTCGAGAGCCAGAGACGCGTTGTCCGTCAGGTGAAAACCCGACTGATGTAGCGTAACCAGTGTGTCCGTTGAAGGGCCCAGCAATAGCAGATCCTGTCTCGGCATCTCAAATCCGCACTGTTCTATCTTCCGAGCCAGAAACGACACGTTTTCCATCGGGTGAAAATTCAACTGATCTAACGTAATCAGTATGTCCTTTGACGGGTCCAGCAACGAGAGACCCTGTCTCGGCATCCCAAATCCCCACTGTTCTGTCTTGAGACCCGGAGACGACGCGCTTTCCATCAGGTGAAAACCCAACTGAAGTGTGTCTTTCGAAGGGCCCAGCGACGACAGTGCCTGTCACGGCATCCCAAATCCGGACCGTCTTGTCTACAGACCCGGAGACGACGCGCTTTCCATCAGGTGAAAACCCGACTGATGTGACCGTTGAAGTGTGTCCTTCGAAGGGCCCAGCGACGACAATGCCTGTCTCGGCATCCCAAATCCGGACCGTGTTGTCGTAAGACCCGGAGACGACGCGCTTTCCATCAGGTGAAAACCCGACAGATATGACCGTTGCCGCGTGCTCTCTCATAACGCGCTGCAATGATGGTATGCGATCAACACCGCCGTTATTCGCTCGAACTATCTCCCTCAGTTTGTGACCGTATGTCTATCGAATATGCGGACCCTCCGGCCACATGGGCAGCGCAGAGATATATAGGTGCGGTGTGCTCTGAGAAATCATTCCCCGAAAAACCGCCATGAATTTGACAATCTCGGATGCCAGATCAGCCAATTCCTTATTGCTGTTCTGTTTTGTCGTTAATGTATACAAAATCTCAATAAGAGGGATTCAATCATTCACGTACCCGATGCCACTCTTCGAGTATCCCCATCGCTGGTACCACCACCTGGGTTTCATCCACCAGACTGAGTGCCTCCAACCAAAACAGAATTCCAGAACACATGAACGACTCGACATCCGAGAGCCGATCAAAGTCTGATGGTGTAGTATTCGAGAGATTGATATGAGTCGTGAAATGCTGACAAGCGTATCTAAGCAACTCCAGAATCGTCTTCTGAACACGTTCATATAGACCAGGGACACCCTTGTTAAATAGATAAGATGTCCCAAAACTGCACATGTTGAAACGTAGTTGCGCCTTCATAAGCAGCAAGCAGCAACGCGCGAGAAATCGCTGCTGATCCGATATATTGATGAACCATGGCTTGGTCCCACGACGATTCGGGTCTGTCAGATAGTCGCCAATAGAGGCGTGGAGTGTCCTGATTGGCTGCGTCTCGCTGTACCGAACGAGAAAGCGAAGAGAAGAAAGGATCGTGGATGACGAACGTGTCAATCCTAGAAGTTGATCGAGGGCTAGGACGGTCATCGGTGCCTGTCCAACAACGACAGCACCAACAATGGCGCGGAACTCGTTGACGAAGCGGCTGTCCTCCCAGTTTCCAATGGACCCCAGAGCTGTCCCATACAGGCTATCGAGCCTTTCGATGCTCTTACTGCTGTTCGACACTAGAAGATATTCCATGGAGCTTTCCGGATTAAAAGAACTTTCAAGGAACGATACCACCGTTGAGCCCAAAATGAACACTCCCTGCATGTGACGTGAGAATTTAAGCATCATTGGACGTCCTGGCCAGTCATCTGGTAGCCCGCTCGACGGGCGAGTCTGGCGGATTCTACGGACGCCATCGTATAAGAACACGAGGACATCCTCCGGGGATGGGAGAAGCTCGACCCGATGAATGGGATGAATGTTTGGAGATGTTATGAGTGGCGTTTGGATGTCCGATTCGGCACGACTGGTGATGAGAAATTTGAGTGGGGTGAACTTCTTCGCGATAAGGTCCACGAGGACCCTACAAGTTTTAGCGTCCCCGCATTCATGAGAGCATCTAGAATGACGAGGAGAGGGGAACGGAGTTTACGTCGGCATGCAGTCAAAGGTTCTTGAAGAACCTTCGTGAACTGAATAGCAAGCGGCTCGGTGGCTATGGTGGGATTCTTTTTGATAGCTTCAAGGATAGCAACTCGGACAGTCGAATTACTGATTGGGAGTTTGTGGGCGATGGTGCGGATGACAAGGCCAGGATGACTGGAGGTGGGGTCGTTCCTGTCAAAGAACAGGTATGCAACACACAGACTTTGGCGTTCCTCGGCAACAGAGTGGGTGATGGCGCTCTTCCCTAACCCTGCATCGCCATAAAGCCAATAGATATTGGTATCAGATGACGAGTCTTCGACCCAATTGAGAATCGGGTCGATGAATTTTCGACGGGTGCCCTTTAGACACGACTTGCGCCCAGAAGGATTCATTTCTCCAGGATCGAGGATTTGATCGAGAGGCGCTGTGAACTTCTATGAACTAAAGAAATTGACGAAAAGATATAGACCAACTTTGCTCTCTATGACCGCCCGTCGAAGCAGATGAAGCTCGTGATTTAAACAATTGCAACAGCCTCGAGAAAATTTTGGGCTTACGGAGGCAGTGAGGCATGGACGTCTATGGATATCAAGTGACGAGAATGTTGATTCAGAGGTGAGCAGGTGTTGGTTAGTAACGGTATGGCAAAGATTACTAGTACTAACGTACCGATGTGTACAGCAGCGGTATCTGGCCGCAGAGGGAGAGATGCGAGTGTACGATTTGGGTGTTGGGGGCTGCGTTGTATATTTCTTCTTCTCCCAGAATTGGATTGCTCGACTGGCTCGTACAAGTCCACGCTTCGAAGTTCTTCACATCGGTATTCGATATTCAGTGCTTTAATTGCATTGTCCATTGCGGTCGTCGTCTGTTGTGCCACACATACGTTCCCTCATAGACATCACAATACGTCTTCATAGTTTCTCCCTCCCTTCTTGCATATCCTTGCCCGTTTATCCCGTTTATCCCATTTCATGGCCATGTGTATTGTACACCTCGTGACTGCAGTATTGTGTCATCCGTCCAGGTCTCTCATTTTTGGTGGTCACTTGTACTACGACAATATGACAGAAATGATTGTCTGTGTCACAGACCTATTTCCAGTCTTCAACCAAAGACAAAACACTCTATCCGCCTCGTTGCTGCAGGGAGAACATCTCCTTTGCACAGCTCCGATCTTACCTCTCAGAAATACTTGTCCCGATGTTCCATGAAAAACAGGCTGAATTTACTCCCGTCGCGTCTACTGCCTCTCTTTGCCGGTTGTTTGGACCCCTCTCAGAAGGCATCTTCATTACCAAAGTGTACGAGTGCCCTACATCAAACTGTGTGAGAGTATACCGGGTATTGGACACACGTTCTTCGTCCCGATGCAGACACTGCGCGCAAGTCCTTGGGCTCAATCGCCCCTCTGGCTGGTTCCATTTTCCAGGTTGTTCGCAGATGATCGAGCACAACATTGGCTACTTCCACATGACGTGTCGGTGCCGAACCGAATTCTGTTATCTCTAGCGTGCACGATGGAAGACCTGCCCGTGTCCACAGGGATGAACGGCGGTTGATGGTGGCTGCTAAGGAGAGGGTGGATGCGCAACTCGGAGCGTAGGCGGGTTCGAGCCCCTATGTATGCATAGGTTCTCTATGGGAACGTCTGGGGAGGGAGATGAAAAATATAGAGGTTTGCGATCTTAGAGATATAGCTCTGCCTCGAGGGCACGGTTGCGACCATGAAGTCGATCGTCTTGGCTATATTCCACTTTACGAGCAACAAAATGAAAACAGCAAAATGGACGGACAAGTCTTGTCGTTGTAAATGCGTTTGTGGCGAGAGAACCGAGTGTAAAACAGTTCGTAAATCTGGCAGGCGTCCTCGATATCATAGCACATCTTGCCTTGACGACGCGTGCAGAGCGAATATGTCTGAAACGAGAATGCGAGGAAACACAAGACGCGCTTATATGCGCAACATACCTTGAAATTGAAACTTCACCTGTATTGTCAACAACATGGCAATTCCTCAGGATTTCCGCACGTTACCATGGCACACACAAGGAAATACGGAGCACATACTTGTCCACGTCCTCCGTTTCGCACATTCGCCACGATTCCAAACAAAATGACATTTCTTGTCCGAGCCTGTCACATCGTCGTCACCTGGAACGCATATAGAAAGGTACAACTGTTAAGAGATTCGTGTCTCTGTTGTGACTCTAGTAAGTAGTAACTGATAAATGGGTAAATAGTAAGTACCTGTTGTGACTCTAGTAAGTAGTAACTAGAGAAACAACTCGTACGAAGGTTCGATATGTAGTGTGATTAAGTAATTGGTGGCTGTACAACCGCACACCGTTTGCTCAGAAGGCAAAATATCTAACAACAACCCACGGAAGTCGTATCCTATAAACGAGGGCCTCGACGGTTGTGACTCCCTCGGATGTGGTATCGAGCTGATACGCTTTCACAATGTCATCAAACATCCTTTCGCTCACATTCTCGCACTGTCTATACGCGTGGGCAACCACGGAGATCGTGATACAGCCCTGAAAATTCGATGCACTCGGTATGTTGGTCGGTGAACCCTAGGGAACGATCCATGTCTCTGGGATGGGTTGCCATGAGGCATGCAAGGTAACCCACGCCTAGTATCCATCAGTTTCGTGCTTTTTTCTATATAAAAAACACGTACCGAGACCGAAACGTGTATGCGAGACACCAGGGAAGACATAGGGCTTGATGGCGAGCTGTTTGATATCCTTAAGGCACTGAATGCGTTGTCAAGGGTCGCATGAGGACCTAAATTCGAGACTGGAAGAGATTCAGACTGTATGCGGTCAATGACGGATCCACAACGAATGTCACAGACCAGTCCATGTAGGTGCAAAGGCATCTGATTGAAGTTTACTATTCGATATACGATCTCGGGCTCAACTTGAACAAAGAGGTCCACAGCCTCAGGCTGGTTAGCATTATGACTGGCGGCCCCCTGCGGATGAATATCGCGTATTCCCGTGCGAGTGCTGGTAAATGATGGTAAATGATGATGCACCAGCACGTCCTGTACGTCCAGTCCGTGATACTCACTCACACTAAGAACGAGTTCTTTGTGACCCGCCAGGCACCAAGCACCAATCCTTGAATTCCTTGTGCTCAACATGTCGTCCCTCGCACGTCCGTTTGTGTTGCATATGGCCAGTTTGTTGCAAAACCAAGCAAGGGCTTGACGATGACATCGTGATACATAAAACGCATCGTCGCAGTGGTTGTCAGTGGGTTCATGGTGCCGTCGATGATGCCGGGTCCATTCAAGTTGAGGGACAGGGTGTGTCCACCTAGACAGAATGAGGATTCTGAGCCTGTACAAAGTGAACGATTCGAAAGCCTGAGACGCACTCACGCCATCAACTGATGGTGTAAGAAACTTGGATCTTTTGATCCGCAAAACCATCCGAGGGCCAACCGTGTCGACACATGGATTACGAGTCAACTAGAAAGATGCGGGAAGTACAATTGCCTCTACGCCGTACGAAAATTCTTGAGATCGAGTGACTTGTTACGATGCCCTTCAACTTGAAGTCCCTTGTTGACCCTCTTGCCATTGTTTCGCACGCCAGTGAGATAACACGAAATGTACGCCATTACAAACTCAGAGTAATTAATTGCATGTACCATCGAAACACTCCGTCCATCGTTTCCCGTGCGCAAAACAACTCAGATCCAATTGTAACATTGGAATACCGACTCGGATAAGCACCGTTGCTGGAGGTAAGCAGAGACCAGACCTCGGATAGTGGTGTGGTATCCAAAGGAGGAGGTCACCAGATGTACTTCGAAGCCAGCCATCATCATGAAGTTCCCATGTAGATGGAGTGTCGTGATGGAAGACGGGTGGTAAGGACGGCAAATCCTCAGGCTGAGAGTCGTGGATAATGGCATGCTTTCCATGAGGTGAAAACCTGACTGGTCTGACCGAAGAAGCGAATGCTTTGAAGAGCGCAGATCTTGGCTTAGAGACCACATGCTTTCCATCTATCTCGACGTCACAAATTCGCTCTGTCTTGTCGTTCGACCCGGAGACGACGCGCTTTCCATCAGCTACCACAGACCCTGTCTCGGCGTCCCAAATTCGCACTGTATTGTCCCAAGACCCGGAGACGACCCGCTTTCCGTCAGGTGAGAACCCGACTGAATTGACTGCATCGGTGTGTCCGTTGAAGGGCCCAGCTACCATAGACCCTGTCTCAGCGTCCCAAATTCGCACTGTCTTGTCGTCAGACCCGGAGACGACCCGCTTTCCATCAGGTGAGAACCTGACTGAATTGACTAATCCAGTGTGTCCCTTGAATGGCCCCACTACGACAGACCCTGTCTCGGAATCCCAAATTCGCACTGTTTTGTCCCAAGACCCGGAGACGACGCGCTTTCCGTCAGGTGAGAACCCGACGGAATAGACTGATCGAGCGTGTCCATTGAATAACTCAGCTACCACGAACCCAGTCTCGGCGTCCCAAATTCGCACTGTCTCGTTGAAAGCCCCACAGACGACGCACTTTCCGTCAAGTGAAAACCCGACTGAAAAGACCCGATCAAAGTGGACTTCGAAGGGCCCAGCTACGACAGACCCCGTCTCCGCGTCCCAAATTCGCACTGTTTCGTCCCGAGACCCGGAGACGACGCGCTTCCCATCAGGCGAGAACTCGACTGATGTGATTGGTTTAGTATGTCCATTGAATGGCCCAGCTACCACAGACCCTGTCTCGGCGTCCCAAATTCGCACTGTATTGTCGGAAGACCCGGAGACGACCCGCTTTCCGTCCGGCGAGAACCCGACTGATTTGACTGCTTCAGTGTGTCCGTTGAAGGGCCTAACTGCCACAGACCCTGTCTCGGCATCCCAAATTCGCACTGTCTTGTCGTTAGACGCGGAGACGACGCGCTTTCCGTCAGGTGAGAACTCGACCGATGAGACCGATCCAGTGTGTCCGTTGAAGGGCCTAGCTACAACAGACTCTGTCTCGGCATCCCAAATTCGCACTGTTTTGTCCCAAGACCCGGAGACGACGCGCTTTCCATCAGGTGAGAACCCGACTGATTTGACTGCTTCAGTGTGTCCGTTGAAAGGCCCAGCTACGACAGACCCCGTCTCCGCGTCCCAAATTCGCACTGTATTGTCGAGAGACCCGGAGACGACGCGCTTTCCGTCAGGTGAGAACCCGACGGAATAGACTGATCGAGTGTGTCCGTTGAAGGGCCCAGCTACGACAAACCCCGTCTCGGCATCCCAAATTCGCACTGTATTGTCCCAAGACCCGGAGACGACGCGCTTTCCATCAGGCGAGAACCCGACTGAATTGACTAACCGGGTGTGTCCGTTGAAGGGCCCGGCTACGATAGACCCTGTCTCGGCGTCCCAAATTCGCACTGTCTTGTCGTTCGACCCAGAGACGACCCGCTTTCCGTCAGATGAAAACCCGACCGAATAGACCAATCCAGTGTGTCCGTGGAAAGGCCCAACTACGACAGTCCCCGTCTCGGCTTCCCAAATTCGCACTGTCTTGTCGTCAGACCCGGAGACAATGCGGTTTCCATCAGGTGAGAACCCAACTGAATTGACTGCTTCAGTGTGTCCGTTGAATGGCCCCGCTACGACAGACCCTGTCTCGGCATCCCAAATTCGCACTGTTTTGTCCCAAGACCCAGAGACGACGCGCTTTCCGTCAGGTGAGAACCCGACTGAATAGACTGATTGAGTGTGTCCGTCGAGGGGTCCAGCTACGACAGACCCAGTCTCAGCGTCCCAAATTCGCACCGTGCAGTCCCAAGACCCGGAGACGACGTGCTTTCCGTCGGGTGAGAACGCGACTGACAGGATCCAATTAGTGTGCCCTCTCATAACACACTGCAAAGATGGCATGAGATCCACACCGCTGCCTTTCGTTCGAACTATCTCCCGGAATGTTTCACCGTATATGCGTCGAATATGCGAACTGGGTCGCCACATTGGCAATGCAGACACATACAGGTGGGGTGTGCTCTGAGAAATGATGCCTCGAAAAATTGTCATAAACTTGACGACCTCGTATGCGAGATCAGCCATCTCCTTGTTGTGGCTCTATTTCATTGTCAATTGAGAAGAATACATGACAGGAGAGATTGGCTCACCCGATACCATTGCTCAAGTGTTTCCATGACTGATATAGCCACCTTGTCTTCGCCCACCAGACTCAGAGCCTCCAACCAAAAAAACAATCGAAAACGCATGAAGCACTCGATACCAGAAGGCCCGCCAAACTCGGACGGTTCAGTGTTCGAGAGATGGAGATGAGTTGCGAAATATTGACAAGCGTATCTAAGGGGATCCGGAATGGAGTTCTGAACACGTTCACGTAGGCCAGGGACATCCTCGTTTAACAAATGAGACGTCTCAATATCGCATATGTTGAATCGCAGTTTCTCCGTCATGAGGCGCAGGCAGCAACAGGCTAGAAACCGGTGCCGATCCGATATATCGATAAACCATGGCTTCTTCCCGGACCGTTTCGGATTCGTGAGATAGTCTGTAACAGACGCGTGAAGGGTTCTTATGGGTTTATCTTGACTGTATTGAAGGAGGAATCGAAGAGATGAAAGGATGGTAGATGACGAGCGTGTCAATCCTAGAAGTTGATCAATGACTAGGATGGTCATAGGGGCCTGTCCAACAAGGACAGCACCGACAGTGGCATGGAACTCTTCGACAAAGTGGGGATCCTCCCAGTTACCAGCTGATTCCAGAACAGTAGCAAATAGGCTATCGAGCCTTTCAAGGCTGCTGGTACTGTCCGAGATAAGCAGATACTCAAGGCTGATTTGTGGATGATAAGCATTTTCAACGAACGATGCTACCGTTGTCGCCAAAATAAAGACCCCCTCCATGAAACGTGACAGTTTAAGCATGGTTGGACTTCCCGGCCAGTTAACTCGTAGCCGAATCGAGGGGCGGGCCTCACGGATTCTAGGGATGCGATCGTATAAGAATTT
>JBBPLF010000509.1:0-23271 GCA_038089615.1 Aureoboletus auriporus
TGCAGTATGTAGGTAAAGTCACATGACCCTGGGAACAAAGTTGTAGCCAAAGGTTTGTACTTTATTTGTTCCCACCAAAGCAAAGTGATATTCCCACAATTGATTGCAGGGTGCTTCATGCCCTGGTTAGAGGTTAGACATTGCAACGGTTTTGCTCATCACTGTACATCCCCCTTCTGATTCCTCAGACGACACCCCAACACCGTCTGCACTCTTTGCTCTTCCAGCACCAATCCCTGCTGAAGACTGGAGAATCCAAGATGCACCACCTGTCCAACCAACTGCCCCACCTAGACAACCATCTTCCCCACCACCCAAAGACCCAAACTCTGACATAGAAATGTTGGATCCAGGAAACAAAGACATTGAACTTAAGGTTGGACTGCCTGTGGACTTCTTTGGGGACCCGAAGGATGCAATACATTGGAAAATGGCTATGACTGCCTACTTCAATATGAACAAGAAATTCTACAATGAGAACGCCAAGGTCTTAACCACTCTTGCAAAGATGAGCAAGGGTCAAGAAAGCACCTTCTCTGAATCAATCTACATCCAACTCACCAACAATGTGTTGAAAGACCTTACATTCAATCAACTCATGGACAAATTTGAGAAGACCTTCTTCCCCTTCAACTACAAGAACCAAGCAAGAGAACAGTTAGATAAGCTGAAACAGCAAGGAAAGGATGATGCCGGATACACCAACTACATCACTGCTTTCCAGGCTGCAGAGGCCATAGCAGGAATAGACAACAAATTAACCAAGGTAAACTACCTCTTGAAGGGACTGGATACAGATATCTCCACCAAGATCCTGTCCATCAATCCTCTCCCTGACAAATTCTTGGAATGGATCTGACTTTCCGGAGTATTCCATGCTCAAAAAAAAGGATAGACAACTTGCACAAGGGATGGAAGGTAGACTTCCATAGACCCCAACACCATGGATGTTGACGCTGTCCACGTCAACTCCATCAGACTTTCACCTGTAGAAAAGGCAGAATACATGAGGAACAACAAGTGTTTTATATGCCACCAGGTAGGATGTAATACCAGGAACCACCCCCGAGACAGACGTCCAGAAGGACAAGGAAAAAGCAACAACTGGGCCCCTCCTCACCCACAGAGGAACCCCACCAGAAACAAACATGTCTGAAAGACCAAGTTTGAAGAGTACCAGGACACCCTTAAAGAAAAAGGTGTCACTGAGGAGGAACTCATATGCATACTCGACATCCTCTATGATATCGACAAACCAGAAACCATTGCCACAATGCAGGTCGAAGAAGAAGAAATCCCAAAGAAGGATTTTTAGACAGGAGGAAAGGGTCGATGCTCTCCCATCCTGAAGTAATAGCACCAGTATTCTTGTCTGATCCAAACAGTGAATCTATGCAAATCCCCATCTCGTTGTTTGAACAAGAAAACAATCAGATTGTCGACATGTTTGCCCTCATAAACTGCAGAGCAAGCAGAGACTTCATAGATCATGATCTAGTGAAGAAGAAAGGATATAAACAGATACAACTGGACAAACCAAAGAAGGCACAAAATGTGGACAGATCCCTGAACCAGGGAGGAATAATCTGCCACAAAGTGACCCTTACAATCCAGATAGGAGAAGTAAACAAGGAAAGAGACTTTCTTGTCATTAATTGTGGGAAGGAAAACCTGATCCTTGGGATAATGTGGCTCTGAGAGACAAACTCCACAATAAACTGGATGACTGGAGAAGTAACCATCCCAGACAAACCCAGAACACCATAACATGACTCTCCTAAAGTGTTTGTCAAAGATACCTCATCCGATATCTGGAACTGGTTCTGGATGAGAAGATAGCCAAACTATGGAAAAAGAGAATAGACAAAATGATAGAGACCCTCATCAGGAAAACCACACTCACAACAGAATTCACCATAAAGAAACCCCATGAAGAAGAACCCCTTCCCCTAGAATACAAGGACTTTGCTGACATCTTTGCTGAACAAGAAGGCGATGAACTCCCTCCTTCTTGACCATTTGACCATGGCATAGATCTTGATGGAACCTTTGTACCTAAGGTAGCCAAGGTATACCACCTAAACCCCAAGGAAAAAGAAGCTTGTAAAGATTTCATTAATGAACATCTGAAATCTGAAAAAATAGTTCCATCCAAATCCCCACAAGCATCCCCCTTCTTCTTTGTACCAAAGAAGGATGGATCCATATGACCTTGCCAGGACTACCAATACCTAAACTCCCATACCATCAAGAATGCCTACCCACTTCCACTTATCTCTGATCTCATTGACCAACTCAAAGGATCCTCCATTTTTACTAAAATGGACATCCAATGGGGATATAACAATGTCCTCATCAAACCACAAGACAGGTGGAAAGTGGCATTTATAACCCCCATGGGACTCTTCAAACCAACTGTAATGTTCTTTAGGCTGTGCAACTCCCCAGCAACGTTCCAAGCCTTAATGAACCATATCTTTGCTGACCTCATAGCTGAGGGATGGCTAATCATCTACATGGATGACATCCTTATCCATTCCAAAGACCCTGTTTTACACAGGGAATGAACCTGCTAAGTCCTCCAACAACTCAGAGAACACCATTTATCACTGAAACTGAAAAAGTGTTTCTTCAACAAAGAAGAAGTAGAATACCTCGGAATGATCATCTGAGCAGACTGGATCCAGATGGATCCAGTGAAACTGAAGGCCATCCATGAATGGCAACCCCCTCAATCAGTCAAAGCAGTCTGATCATTCATTGGATTCTGCAATTTCTACCGAAAGTTCATCTCGAACTTCTCCACCAAGGCCCAACCCCTACATGACCTAACCAAGAAAGGGGCCAAATGGGAATAGACTAAGGAGTGCAACGACACCTTCCAGACCATCAAAAAGACCATCATCCAGGAACCAGTCCTCCTGATGCCCAATGTTACTAAGTCCTTTACCATCATGACTGACGCATCGTTAACAGGTACTGGAGCAGTCCTTATGCAGGCTGACAGCAATGGGGACCTACACCCCTGCGCCTATCTTTCAAAAACCCTATTTCCTGCTGAGCGAAACTATGACATCTATGATCGGGAACTCCTTGGAGTAATCCATGCCCTTGAAGAATGGAAACATTACCTACAGGGAACAGGACTCCCTGTAATAGTCATTACTGATCATAAGAACCTTGCCTACTTTAAACAAACCCAAAAGTTATCCAGGAGACAAGCACAATGGATGCTGTTCCTACAAGACTTCAACTTCTCCTTCACCCCAGTACCAGGCACACAAATGGGACCTGCCAATGCATTATCCCAATGAGACAACATTGACACCTCCCAGGACAACCAGGAAGTCACCCTCCTACCTGATGACGTCTTTATCTGGACCCTTGACTTTGCCTTAGTCAAGAAAATCACTGAATCCATTCCTTCTGATCCCTTGGTCGTCACTGCCCTCAAAGCCCTCAATGAGGGAACCCCCCTAATTGCCAAATCACACCCCCAGGACTGGGAATACAATGAGGGAATGCTATACTACAAACACTGTCTCTATGTTCCGGAACCAGCATAACAAGAGCTCATACACCTTATCCATGAAAGCGACCACAGAGGACACAGAGGAATCTTCCACACTATGAACCTAATGCAGTGAGACTACTGGTGGCCTGGAATGACCACCTTCATTCAAAAATTTGTCCAAGAATGTGCAATTTGCCAAGCCAATAAAGTGAACACATATCCTACCATCCCATTGCTGATACCACTTCCATCCTCTTGCACTCGCCCCTACCACTCTCCTGCACCTATGATTCCATCATGGTCATGGTCAACCATGGCCTTATGAAGGAGGTAATTCTCATACCCTGTCATAAAACTATTGATGCTGCTGGAATTGCCCAACTTTTCTTCATGAATGTATTCTGACACTATGGTTTACATGACTACTGCATCTCGGACAGAGGACCACAGTTTGCATCTGCCTTTGCCCGAGAACTTTCCAGACTCCTGAAATATGACCTGAAGCTTTCATCCACTTACCATCCTCAAACCGATGGAGAAACTGAATGAGTAAACCAAGAACTTGAAACCTACCTATGCATATTCTGTGATGGACACCCAGAATGATGGGCAGAACTACTCCCCATGACAGAGTTCTCCCATAATTCCACTGTTCACTCTTCCACCCAAAATCCCCTTTCTCTCTTATTCTGATATGAGCCCCACTCCTATCCTTCAATCGGAAAGACATTTCTCCCCACTCTGGAAACCCACTTATCTGAATTAGAGGAAGCCTGATGGGAAGCCCTTGCTGCACACGAAAAAACCCAACAGATCATGAAGGAACAAACTTCATCAAAGTTCCACCCTTGGGAAGTTGGAGACAAAGTATGGCTAGAAGGAAGGAACCTTCAACTGTGGTACCTATCAAGGAAGCTGTCCCCCAAACAAGAAGGACCATTTGAAATCATACAGGTCATCTCCCCTATATTGTATTGCCTTAAACTGCCATTGACCTGGAAGATACATGATGTCTTCCACACCTCCCTCCTATCCCCTTATTGAGAGACTGTGGAGCATGGCCCCAACTTCTCGGATCCACCACCTGAACTGATTGGTGGAGAAGAAGAGTATGAAATAGATACCATCCTCTCACACTGCGAAACACAAGGACAAAGGCAATATCTCGTATCTTGGAAAGGATATTCTACAACAGAGAACACCTGGGAACCAGAGGGAAACCTCAAACATGCACAAACTGTTACACACACCCTGATTATGCCTCTATTTTTCCTATATTTTCTATCACTTTTCCGGATTTATTTGGACACATTCTGAATTACTACAGTGATATCTAAGTTATCTAATACTTAGCATACCACTTAGCTTCGACCACTTTCCCACGCTGGACACCTTTCACTTTCCCACGATCAACCAACTCAGAAATGATCCTTGTGCTGTCAGATCAATATGTGCACAGCCACAGGACAGCACCCATGTCATCTAGTGTTGCTGTAAGGCAAATTGAATTGAATTGAAGTCGCAATTGGGGCTGAGTTAAACTTAGTTCATGCTATTGAATTGGTGCGAAGTGGACCTCTTGCCACCTCTCAAAGTCAGTCGAAGTGTCCAGAAACTGCCGGCCTATCACTGCCAACCAATCAAGAGATTTTATTGATTTAGTACAAATGGACTGCTAAGTACTCTCAGCTTCATTCTCATTCTCGATTAATTGTATGAGTTCTTCGTATGCTTCTGCCTCCTTTAATTCATCAAAAGCTTGTAAAGTAATTGGACCAGAAATGATGTAGTCCTTCTCGTCTGCAACTAGGTCCGGAGTGAAATTGAGTCAGTCCTGCTTGAAGCCGAATTTGAGGATTTGAAGCGCTTTGACAATCAGAGGAGAAAATTTATTATGCCGTTCTGTACATGTTAGTTTACTAGATGAAAAAATGCATTCTGATGGGACCAAGGATGCTTGAGCTGGCAGAACGTCCATTGCAACATGAAAAAGTAATGGATATATGTACATGTTCCTTTTGCTATAAAGGCACGTCCAGGTCAGTAAAATTTGCATTTCGACTATCTGCAATGCACCTCCCAGAAGCGAACCAAATCAGTTGTACACTCTGAGGTATCAACCAACAAACCGGCTTGCTCATAGTGGCAGAGCTCCTGATCAGCATCTTTCTGATCTTCTTCCAGTTCTTGCTTTTCCAGTTGAGCAAGATCTTTGGTGGTCATAGGTGTCTGGCTTGCTTCAATACTGCCAGTAGCAGATAGGAATGAAGGCAAGAGTACAGGTGTTGGTCCAGGCGATGGAGTTAGAGAGGTGGACTGAGATCTTCACACACTGACATTGAGGTTGCTCATTTGTCCATATTCTTTAGACAGCGCTTGAGAGGCTATGGCAGTTGCATTTGAAGGCATGGTAAGCAATGTGATATTTGAGCCATAAGCCACCTTGGGGGGTTGGTTTGGATGTTGTTGAAAATCATTTGTGTACATAGTGACCAGTTTATGATGAATCATAGTTCAATATGATGTCATCTAAGTGTGAGAAATAGTAACTTGGTTGGTGTGCGAATGTTATTTGTGATTTGAACATGTACTGCTTCAACCAACCACTCTCGTGCTTGATTGGCATCCAAGGCTGACCAGTATGTTTTAATCCACTTGAACTTTGAACCTGGGTTAAGAACTAATGGAGTTAGATATGTGTGTAACTGTCATATCCCAGTTTTCAAGTCCAACTCCGGTCACTATGGCACAACTCCGGTGCATTCTCGCTCACTTAGTTATCTCAGTTCCCTGGACTTCCATTTTGTACCTCTACATTCTTGCCTCGTCACATTCTGTTTCACTTCTGACATTTGTTCCATCTTTGTCTGTCATTACTTATATCTCCATCTCCGTTGGTCACTACTTACATCTCCATCTCTGTCAGTCACTACTTACCTCTGTCCTTGTCAAATACCCTACTTACATCTCTGTCCCCATTGGTCACCCTGAAACACCTCCGCCCTCTGTATATAAGTTCCTCTGTACTGTAGTTGTAACTCCAGTCAAATATCAAATTGAACCTCAAATTGAATAAACCCACCTTCCTCTCCTCGCTCTGACCCCCTGGTCTCCGACCGATCCCCATCTCTGTCTTCCCCCTCCGTTACACTTGAACCCCGGCAGTTCTTGTGACCTCTGACCTCTGACCTCCGAACAAATTCGGGACCCCCGGGTTCAGTAAGGGCACAGCACATATGCTGAAGCCAAGTCCTGCTGAGACCCTGCTCCAGACTTCACCAGAGTTATGTCCGTTTCTGTCATTCTAACAGTAACTATGTGTTAGGTTCGTGACATACCCATCACAAAAGCATAGATGTGTGTCTTCCATCCCTTGTTGTGATACTTTTCAAGTTTCTCAAGTCTGACTCCAATGTAATGCGATAGTTCCCAAATAGTAGATTGCAGTTCTTTCCACTTAACAGCAAGTTGCTCGTATGCTGGGAGTGCCATTGAGAGTGTGGGAGTACGCTCAGAGAAGAGAAGTTCCTGTGCAGTATGAGGGACTTCAATGACTTGTTGGATGTCTTGCAAAACTGCCATTGTGTAAATGTCAAGATTGAGATAGGCAATGTCCCCATTCTGCCTTTCTTGTAAGAATGACTGAATAGCCTAGAAAGTTTGAATCAAATTAATCATATGGCACATGAGTCAGAATAAAGCATCTGCTTACTGGACTGAGCAATAACATCCAATCAATCATTTTGAAAGTGGATGACCAATGAGTAACACAGTCGCACAATAGCTGCACAACAGGTAATGTTGCATCCTTGGGATTGAGCAGTTTGCCTTTCCAAAAGCTGTTGACATACAGCTATACTATGGACTATATTTCTTATTTAGGCATACTATTCACATCATGTTCACTACCTTAGACCAATCTTCACAGCATGTCGCATCCCTTAGTCGTTCCATATTCACAACTGAGGTATGTCCATTAGTTCCTCACCAATAATTATATCTAACATGTACTTAGTGCTAACTCGCATTAGGTTATGAGCCCTGAGCCCACCTTTTAGCGCGCACAACTGACAACACCAGAGTGCACCCTTGCACCAATACACTTCCCTCGCAGACTTAACCAAACACCCCTCGCTTCTCTCCTCACACTCACATTATGTCTAACCAAGACCACACCTCCCACTAGTACACTGACTGCCATACCCGTTCTTCCCAAAACTTGGGATATGCCCACCAACTCTAGCCATTTTTTCCAACACAATGATGAAGACCATTTAGCCAATGAGACTGGATACTTCATCTGGGCACACTGCATGCGCAAAGTGCTTAGTTACTGTGGTCTGCTAGAAATAGTTGACAGGACATTAAAAATCCCATCAGATGCTGCAGAGCTGGCCGTATGGCAGAAAATGGATGCTGCTGCCTCAGCGCTCCTCACGAGCTGCATCAAAGCAGAGCTAGTGATCAAGATAGCTCATCTCTCAATGACGAATGCTGCCTGGGAACTCCTTGCAGCCGAATTTAGCCAAGTTGGATCAGGATCTATCGTATACTGGTTCCGTCGCCTCACAAAACACATGCCCAGTGGCAGTGATGTCTCAATTCACATAAATGACTATCAGGAAGCTGTTCAGTATCTTGCTAATGCCAACCTGGCAATATCTGAATGGTTTGCTGCTGCCATCCTCCTATTGACACTACCATCTGACCCAAAAGATCCTAAATCATGTGACTACTTCATCAAGAGTGTCAAAATAAACAAAAATTTGACTATGCTATCCAGAATCATATCAGAACTACTCGAGGAGAAATGCCACCAAACTCCAGCCGTCACATCAACATCATCAGAAATTGCCCTCGCCACTTTGGAACGCACTGCCTGAGCAATCAGAGCAAAATTCTGCACCAATTGTAAAAGGGAGGGACACATGAGAGATGAATGCTGGGCCAAAGGCAGGGGAAAAGAAGGCCAGGGACCCTAAACGGAAGCCGCTGCGGAGTAAAAAGAAAGGGAAAGTGAACGAGAATGCAAGGGTAGCAGCTGAGGACTCCAAGGAGAAGGACGAAACATCTAATGTCGTACTAGAGAAATGCTTGATGGCTTTTGAAGCCACTTTTTCCGCTTACTCCACAAATGAAAGCACCTCTATATGAACACCTCCGGACTCCCTCAATATTGACAGCTCTGTGTACAATGCACGTACAACAGCGACAACAATACCCATCATAGACTCTGGCACATCAACTCACATTTTTGTGAATTGATCATTATTCGCATCCTACTCAACCTCATCAGGCAACATAAACAGCTTCGGGAACAGCCATATGATGATAGCTGTTACGGTTTTCCCTTACAACTCGTCTTTTCCCTATGTCTATGGACTTATCATTTCTTCTCGTGTCTTTGAAAGACATTTATCTTCTTTCCCCAGTTAATTCTTCTAGTTCCGAACCGGAACCACATTTTACTTCCCTGGTTCTGAACCGGAGCCTTTCGGAACCACACTCTACTTCGTCTTGTTGATTTCCCCTTTCACCTTCGACCGGAACCACAAGGGTTTCTTCGGAACCTTTCGGAACCACATTTCCTTAAACAGACCAACTCCTCCTCGTCATCACTCTCCTTATGTAATGACTCGTGTTCCCTTATTCACCCACATAGCCTTGGTACTGCACACCCTGCCTTATGCAGTGTGCAGTAGTATAGCCCTTGCTGCACACATACTGTAGGAATGCGCAGCACATGGGATCGTATAAGTAGCTACTCGACTTGGCCTGTATTTCCCCAGCTAGTTCTACGCAATTCAGTGTTGTTACTTAGCACATCCACGAGTCCCAAGTGTGCGCCTTGGGTAGTGAGACACTTCTTCTCTTTGCTTCGCCCACAACAAGTCTACGAACTACTTTGAGTGTTCGCTGTGCTACGTTCCGACGCCCAGTGTTAACAATAGCTGGACGTGGTGAAGCAGACCTGTTCGTCAGCAGACCAACTGGTGGATTGACGAAGCTCAAATTACATGATGCGTGTCATGTTCCATCGTCTTCCTTATCCATCATATCTGTACCATGACTCGACAATGCCAATTGCTACACCATTTTTGGCACTGGTTGTTGTGTCATACTCCACCACCACCTTGTGTTCCTTCATCTCGTACTGCTGCTGCAAAAGCACATCACAAAATTGCTGAAAACATGCAAACAATCCCACAGAACTCTGATGTCAACCAGTCAGACAACGACGAAGCCAGTACAAATGAGGTAGCACCAGGAATAGTGCAAGAAGCATAACCACCCAATGCCAAAACTGCCAACATCACATCGGGTGAAGACCCTCGTACCTACCATGAAGCAATAAACTCCCCAGATCGTGCTGAATGGGAACAAGCCATGTGCAATGAGCTCGATGCCATTGCTCAACTTGGTACCTATTGACTCATCGAACTTCCTCCTGATCACAATGCAATTGACACCAAATGGGTATACCATGTCAAACGAGACGAAAATGGCAATATCATATGCTACAAAGCGAGACTTGTTGCACGTGGTTTCACCCAAAAACCAGGAGTTGATTTTGATGACACCTTCGCTCCCGTCACTAGAATTAAATCAATATGCCTACTATGTGCCATCACAGCCACGCTCGACTGGGAAATCCATATTATTGACGTAAACTCAGCCTTTTTCAACAGCGAAATGCCTGATGACCAACCAACATATGTCAAACAACCCATGGGATTCGAAACAAGAGGAAAAGAATACCTTGTCTGGTTGCTACTAAAGGCGCTATATGGACTGTGACAATCTGGATACCTTTGGTACAACAAGCTCAAATCAATACTAAGCAACCTTGGATTCTCCGTTTGCATTGCTGATCCCTGCATTTTCATTCATCAATGCAAAACTGGCATCTGCATCATCACATCCCATGTTGATGATCTTGGCCTATACATCTCATCAGCAGACGAACTCGTACAATTCAAAAACGAATTTGGCACACATGTCTTGTTCAAAGACCAAGGGAAAATACAACATATTCTTGGAATTGAAGTCATCTGGGATCGCCATGCGCAAAGAATCACACTCTCGCACCACCGCTATATCGACTCCATGCTCAAAACTTATAGTCTAGAATCCTCAAATCCTGTGATGACACCTGAGCAAGCTGGACTGCGACTGTCGCAAACACAATCCCCTTCATCAAATGAAGAATTTGCAGAAATGCGAACTATACCATATCAGAATGCTGTCAGCATGCTAAATCATTATGCAATCATGACGGGACCCGACATAGCTCACGCAGTACAGCAGGTTGCCCAATTTTCGGCAAATCCAGGGCACGCCCATTAGACAGCAGTTAAACGCATCCTACATTACCTCAAGGGAACGCAAAATCTCTCACTCACACTTGGCAGAAATTTCGAAGGGAAAGAAATTGCCCCACATGCTTTCTGCGATGCTGACTTTGCGAACTCACCCGACAATGGACATTCTGTGTCTGGCTATGCTGTCACCCTTGGTATTGGCATCTTCTCCTGGTCATTGAAGAAACAAACAGCCACTGCAATCTCAACTGCCGAAGCAGAGTTCTATGCGACTGTTCATGTTGGATGAGAAATCCTCTGGATGTGATCTCTTCTCACCAAGCTTGGATTCGCACAACAACAACCCACCATGCTCCACATTGATAACATGGCCACTATCTGCATCCTCACCACACCGGACGAAATGTCGAATAGAATGCGACATATCAAACTGTCATATTTTTGAATTCAAGACAAACTGCAATGGAAGGATATTGCAACGACGCATGTCGCATCGGCACATAACATTGCGGACATATTTACAAAGGGACTATCTACAGAAACACATTGCTGTCTCACCAGCTTGCTCGGTTTAATAAACATTCCCGACGCCAGCTGAGGGGGAGTGTTGACATACAGCTATACTACGGACTATATTTCTTATTTAGGCATACTATTCACATCATGTTCACTACCTTAGACCAATCTTCACAGCATGTCGCATCCCTCAGTCGTTCCATATTCACGACTGAGGTATGTCCATTAGTTCCTCACCAATAATTATATCTAACATGTACTTAGTGCTAACTCGCATTAGGTACATAATTCAGTCATTCCATATTCACAACTAAGTGCGAACTCACATTAAAAGCCACTTGTGTTCCCTTCTTTGATCACATCCCTTAGCTGATGCCAACGTTGACCTGACATGTGACAAGCAGCCACAATTTGATGACAACACCCTATAGGGTTATTTTTCAAGGTGGCCACATATGCTTCAGCCATTGGTTGTAGGGCAGGATTTGGCACATTGAGTATTGCTGACACGGCTAGGTTTTGTTAGAGACTGATCCGATGCTCCGGAATGATGCGGTCAGATGGGACTTGGCTTCAGCTTATGTGCTGTGCCCTTACTGAATCTGTGTGTCCTGAATTTGCAGAGGTCAGAGTTGTACAAAGATCCATGAAGGAGTTTAAGTACTGGAGGGTGATCTGAAAAAGGAAGGATCAGAGAGAGACTCGGAGTTGAGTCAGAGGATCGATGAGGAGTTGATAGAGAGGTAACTCAATTCAATCTGATATTTGACTAAAGTACAAAGGAGTCAAACTGTTAGATTTGCTTGATTCGTCGTTGTGAGATCGTATGAAGCGAATTGTAGAACAAATGACACTGAGGATGTAACCGCTCTCTCTAGTGCTTCTTGAACTGAGAACACTTGATACATGGCTCCAGATGTGGGTGTGATGAGGAACCTCAAAGTATTGTCACACACAAGTACTTCGGGAGACCAGATATTGCATAGGAAAGTACTAGAGAAGAGAAGTACATCCAAGTGCGTAGAACTGGCTGGGGAATGCCAGTGAAGAGGGTAGACCGCTTATACTAGGCTGGGAGGCTGTGTAAGGCAGTAGCCGCAATAAAGGGTGCGTTAAGGCAATGCATGCTGTATAAGGCAATGTGTGCTGCGCAAGGCAATGTGTGTTATGCAAGGCAATGTTGCTGTGCAAGGCAATGTTGCTGTGCAAGGCAGTATGCTGCACAAGGCAATGTGTGCTGCATAAAGCAGTGTGCTGCGTAAGGTAGTGTGGTAGAATGAGGCAATGCATTGAAGGGGCATTGTCAAGGAGGGGAAGGTCCTGAAGGTTCCATGTGGTTCCAGTGGTTCCGGTCGAAGGGGAAAAGAAGATGAACGAGTGTAGGGGATAGCGCCTTTCCTAGGCATCTACATTCTTTCTCCGCAATGAAGGGGAAAAGAGCAAAGTGGAAAAGTGAATTGTCCGGGCGTCAACCAGGATCGTAACACAAACTATGGGTTTATATATGGAGGATGAAGATGGATTAGTAATGGAGTTTACTAAGAGATTGGTAAGTGGAACGGAGATGGAAGAAACATAGCCGGAGCAGTGCTTCTAAGCGAGCACCGGTATTCAGAGGTATTACAAATCAGAAATAGAGAACAGCATAAGAATGAAACTATACTAAAGATAGAAGTCCAGAGGAACAGAAGTACGGAGTGTGCAAGAATGTGCCGGAGTTGTCGAGAAGAGATCAGAGAAGCAACCGGAGAACCAGAGTTGGACTTGGTGAAGATTTGGGATATGACAGGTTTACAATGTGTGGAAAACATCTATGCATCATGAATAAGCACCACCACAATGCTCAGATTAGGTTTCACTAGTACTGACCTAACATGGTTGCCATTGGTATCAAATGGAATCCCCCATTTACCCAATTCATCAGCCATGCTTTCAAGCATACTATGATTGTTTGATGCATTGTCAGTAGTGATTTGACCGAGCTGTATGTTTGATATAAGTTGTTTGTACCTTTGAGCTGGAAGCCCGGGCCACAGAATTCACTCACTTTATGCACAACATTAAATCCATCAAGAATTTTGAGGAATGCATCAGAGAGATTAGTCCCAGAGTGTGAGCCTTCAATATAGTGGAATGCAATCAGTTGTGATCGAAAAATCAAGTGACTGTGCTCATCTTGAGCCATGTAATGTGCAGTGACTGCCATATAACTATCATGATTTGGATCACTCCACAAATCTGTTGTATACAATATACGCCCAAGTAAATGCTAGTAGATAAGCTTTGAGCTTTGACCAGATCAGAATTCTGGGGACTCATCTTACCTTCAGGTCATCCTTGATTCTTTGATACTCCTTCTCAAACTCATCAAGAACCATGTGTGTGAGTTTTGTCCGATGAGGGATTTTTGCATCTGTCAGTTTGCCATCTCCTATATACAACAGGAGTTCTCAAAACTCTGGACACTCAATGACATTAAAGGACTGTTATAACATGTAAGTAAAGTGGAAATTGAATGTTAACATGAAAACTAACCTGATTGTCAGCGGCAACCCATTTCATGAGGTGGCGGTAAAACATTTCCAAAGTAAACAATGCCCATCACTTAGAATTTGAGTCCTGCCCTTCAATACTTTTGGTGGTCATTTTCAAACCCATTGTTCAACAAATGCCCTGCCACTCTGCTCCATGTTTTTCCACCATATGTGTACGATAGCATGAAATCATTCTATTAGCAACCCTCCAGCATTTCCACTGGGGATTTTCGACGTTCTCTCTAGCATAAATATGTGAGTCTTCTCACATATAAGAGTCATTTTGAGGATGTACTCACCCACATAGTCTGCATACAACGTATTGTGAATTGGGCTTGTACATCAACCATGGTACACCCTCAGGCATTTTGTCAGGTTTGTCCTCGGAATCCACTGCCCAAAGAAAGTACCAAATGTCTGTTGCAGTGGTTTTCGACTCTCGCTGTGTTGTACTAGAGCCCGAAGATAGTGGCAGGTTCATTATAGCAGCCACTGAGTCGCTTGGAATTCTTGATGGACCAACTCCACAGACAAAGGCAACAACTTGTGGTGATATGGCAGTGGAATCATGTGCAAATGGCTGCATACTAATAGACTGCGGAGCAATGATGATATTGGTATTGTGTTCATTATCAGCCTGAGTAACGTTCTTCTGCCATTTGCTTCTTGGCATTGCTGACTCATTTGCAGATACTGCTTTCTTTCTTTTTCATGTTCTCTTTTCTGCATTTGCGCCTGCTATCCCAGCAACCTCCACTTGTGTCACAAGTTGTGTGGCCATAAAGCCCATACCTGGGCCTGGTGCAAGCTGTTGCACCAACAACTCATTTGGGCCACCAATGGTATTACTAGGGCCCAGATTTGGGGCCAGAGTGGGTGTGTATAGAACATGGGAAGTGGCCGTAGTAGCTGATGGCACCTGAGTACTAGCATAGAAGCCTGAGCTCGCATGGTAGAGCATCCGTTCTGGCATCATTTGGTGGCCTGGTTGCACATGGTTAAATGTCGAGTGAGTGGTAGATGGCCCATAGTAAATGTGAGGACCAATGCTTGGCTGACTTGGATTGTTGGTAGAAAGAGTCATTGTGGGAGGGGAGAAGTTCTGCAAAGAATCAAATGAGCCATTCAGTGGGGTATGGGCTGGACTGGGATATGGAGAATTTGTGATGGCACCAGTATTCACTGGCACCTGGCCAACAGATGTCAAGGAACTCAGGCCCAGCCCTAGGCCTGTTGGATATTGATGGTGGTGACTTGGATCTGAAGTGTAAGGTATGCTGGCAGCACTCCATGAATCTGATCTACCCCTGGCAGTAGCCTGTTGAACTTGAAAGTTAACATTGGACATGTAAATGAAATAGAAACCTTTGGTGTTCGATGAAGAAGGAGAATTAAGTTGAAAGTAAAATAAGTCTTAACATTGCTGTCACACCATGGTGTTCAGTAAAGGCTGCTTATTTTGATGGAACTCGGCCAACTCATGACCCTCACAGGCTCACATTTTCTTGAAACCAGCAGTGTAGTCGAGAAAAGTAAAACTAGAAGGGACAGGGGCCATTGGTAGTAGATAGTAGATAGTAGATAAGTGTAATGATAACCTACAGTAGTTCGACAGGCCTCTCGAAGTGAATGAAGTGACTTCATTCCCAATTCGGTGTTCTCGAATTGTGTTGAAGTGGCACTTATCTGAAGCAAAGTGAATTAACCTCAAACTCAGTTCACTTCAACAGCAACACTAGTGTCATCTGGGCAATGTCTGACTAGGCACGACTAGATTGCTGACTAACATTACCATATATGGTAAGTGCAGTCATGCATGGTCAATCAGATATGTGTGGACAATGCATTGGACATTGTAATTGGACAGAACAATAATAACAGATGACTCTAGACTGATCCTTACATATGTATCTTAGACCAGTGTACACATGTTAGTCTAGACCACTACACTTTAGTCTAGACTTGGATCTGTACTATTATTAAGATAATCATTAGGGGTACTACCCTACATATGTATGATATATTATTGACCTAGACTCGAACCTAGATTTACATGCTACATACATATGTTATGCTTCCATACTATGGCTATGTCTTGACTCATGTACCAAGCACTGTAGCATAGGATATCTATAGATGTAGTGTACATACATGTAAACCCCTATCTAGTATATAAAGGCCAAAGAGCTGCCAGAGGACATTAGTCTTGTCCTCTTGGAGTTCTACCCAATACTTCAATTGCTACTTGACCCACTCTAATTGGCCTAGTACAACATCTGATACCAATAGTAAGGTGTTGGTTGTTTCATTAGGACAAGACTTACAACACTTGGATTAGCTACCCAGGCACTCTTGATATTGTCTAGGCATCAGTGGGTTTTGTTACGATCCAGGTTGACACCCGGACAATTCATTTTCTTTCATCATTCTCTTTACGCACCTTCCGCCTTGTATTTGGAGGAAGAATGTAAACGCCGAGGACAAGGGTCTACCCTTCACATTTGCTTACACACTTCACTCATCAAGTCACACCTGACAAACACCTGACGCACACTTGCTCCCCTGGTTCCGAACCGGAACCACACTTCATCTTCAACCGGAACCACAAGGACTTCTTCAGAATCCTTCGGAACCACAAGGACTTCTTTGGAATCTGTCAGAGCCACAAGAACTTCGTCGGAAACCTTCGGAATCACGTTCCTCACTTTACGGACCTCTCCCTCCTCATCATCATATCCCCCGATGATGACTTGCATCTCCCGATCCTATCTAGATTACCCTGCATTGCCTTACACAGCATGCGCAGCCTCCACTGCCCTACGAAGCCCGCGCAGCACGCATCACCGCGCAGCACGCATCACCACGCAGCACACATCACCGTGCGTAGCTCGCATTGCCCCGTGCAGCACACATAGCATACGCATTGCTTTACGCAGCACATACTGTGGCTACTGCCTTACGCAGCCTCCCAGTCTAGTATAAGTAGTCTACCCTCTTCACTGGCATTTCCCCAGCCAGTTCTACGCACTTGGATGTACTTCTCTCCTCTAGTACTTTCCTATGCAATCTCTGGTCTCCCAAAGTACTTGTGTGTGACAATGCTTTGAGGTTCCTCATCACACCCATGTCTGGAGCCACGTATCAAGTGCTCTCAGTTCTCAAGAAGCGCTAGAGAGAGCGGTTATATCCTCAGCGTTATTTGTTCTATGATTCGCTTGCACGATCTCACGACGGCAAATCAACGAATCTAACACTTAGCCATGCATTGAAATTGCCACATATTCACAAGGTTCAGCCTATCAGACTATTCATGGACTCTCTGATATCATTGGCTGGTGAATCGTATTTCACTGACTGTTAACGCTAGGCGTCAAAACGTAGCACAGCGAACACTCAAAGTAGTTCGAAGACTTGTTGTGGGTGAAGCAAAGAGAATAGAAGTCTCACTACCCAATGCACACACTTGGGGCTCGTGGATGTGCTAAGTAACAACACTGGATTGCGTAGAACTAGCTGGGGAATACAGGCCAAGTTAGGTAGCTACTTATATGATGTATAGTACTATGGATTCCTGTGTGCGCAGTAGGGGCTATGATGCTGTGCACTGCGTAGGGCATAAGGAGAATGATGACGAAGAGGAGTTGGTCCATTATGTAAGGAAATGTGGTTCCGAGGGTTTCCAGTCGAAGGTAAAAGAGTTAGACAGTGAAGTAAAATAGAACGTGGTTTCAAAGGGTTCCAAAGGATTCCGGTTCGGAATCAAAAAAGCTAGCTGGGAGAAGAAGATAAGTGTCTTGCAAAGACACGAGAAGAAATGATGAGTCCATAGACATAGGGAAAAGATGGGGAGTAAGGGAAAACCGTAACACTGACCACACATTAATATGCAACTATAATGAGCGATGTCATTATATTTAGGTACTATCATCTTAATCTAACATTTGATAATGAAACATTATGTACATATTTAAAGGGTGGCATGGATACTACATTGTACACTAATGAAGTGTTCTTTGTAATTACTCAGACTCCATCTTACCCACCTCGCCTTCCAAAGCAGCTACCGACGACAAATCACCCACTACAGGTGGAACTGGAGTGTTTGAAATGGCATCAGCCAACAGAGGGACACCGACAGGGTTGAGTAACATCAGCAGATTAGCTGATGGCCTGGGATGGTGGGTGAGCGCTTCAATGTCCACAGGTGGGAGTGGGACCGACACTGCTCTAGTCAATTGCTGAGGGTTAGATGGAGGTGGCGAGTCAGTGATGGTGATCACCTCATGGGATGGGATGGATGTAGATGGCAGTGGAGGGGGTGTTGTTGTTGGTGGTGGTGGAGAGGCCGCAGCAGCCGGTGGTGGTGGAGGAGTTGGGGAACTGATTTGAGGAGAGGAGGTGGGGACCAACGAAATGATTACTGGTGGGGAGTGCCCAGTCGCCGAGGGTGTGGCAGCGACTTGCTGATGCACGGTCTCCAACACTTGACCATTGCTCTCCACTGTTAGCCGAAGGTCAGCGAGATCTTGATGGAGGAGGGTGATGATCACCGTTAATGCTGCGACCTCTGTTTCAAGAGAGGTCGCACTGGCGGGAGTGGGCGCAGCGGCTGTGGTCACATCACCTATGTGCACAGTTAGTAGTGATTAAATAATAAACGAAACACTTACCAGTCAAAGATTGCTTCCGTTTTGGGAGACCTCTCTCTAATGATGGTTCTGCCGATGGTGATTGGCATCGCTTTGATGGACTGGGAGTTGCATTGCAGGGTGGTGTTACCGGTCAGAGTGTCCTTCAGTGAGATGTTTTGATCAAAACTACCGGTCGTCTTGTTCGGCCGCGTTTTACCAGCGATTTGTCATTGTCGGGGGGAGTGGTGGTAGTGGTAGGAGCAGTGCGCCCAGCTGGTGGAATTGCCAGCAAGCACTTTGTCTTCAAGTGTTTGCACTCGGTGCAAACTGCCTTCTTGGTGGCTGGGATGTACGCTATACCGTACGAGATGCATCGCTCACAGCTCGGCTTGCCACTATCGGCAATGATGGGGGTGTTTGTCATTGGAGAGTTTGGCATAGGGGCAGGGGTGTCAGTGACCATCTTGGTTCGCCGATTGGCATTGGACCGGCATGGAAGGGGGCAGATAGGCCTTGCATCTGGTGAAAGTGTTGGCACTCCATCCTCTATTTCCTGCTTGACCTGAGGATCGGCCCCGAGCTGTTGATTTGTTAGCTGGGACTTTACCTTCACCAGCTGAACCAAGTCAGCTGCCGGTGCCTAATCTACCCCTCATCCTTTCCCTTTCCCTTTCCCTTTCTGCCCTACCACCGTCTCTGCACTGGGCTTCTCACCAATCTCCTCAGGCTCCATCATGCTCCTTGCCTTGCCCTTGCTGGTGTGATCAGTGTTTGGCACCTTGGCCTTGACAGTGGCCATGTCCAGCTCCAGGTTGGGAGCATCAGCATGTAGTGAGATGTCTTGAGGGATGGATGGTGGACGGCCAAATTGAAACCATGGGTGGGTGTTGATTACATCTGTCAGGCAACGTATGGCGTCCCAATTGGGCCAGTGTCCCGCCTTCATTCACTCCTCCAGCCCATCGAACTTGATGGCAGCTGCAATTGCAATCGGTGGGATCACCGTATTGACCATTGCCACCGCTGTAATCTTTCACTACTAGGGTAAGGCAAATTAATTACACCTGGGTTGATTGTACTCACCACCACAGCGACTATTACTTGACAGGCAGCCAACCAGATTTTGCTGTCACAGACACCGAGCGTAAGAAGGGCTGCTTGAATGGCCTTGGTCGCTTGGGCGATGATGGAAGATGGGGTTGTGTTGGATGGTTGGGTCATTGTAATGTGAGAAAAAGAATACAGAAAGAGTTGGGTAAAGGTTGAGAATAATGTGGAGGTGGTATGGTCAAATCAAACACCGAAAGTGATTATGTATGTATTGTTCATTTTGTGGTTGGTCTTTTAACCGGCAAAATTTCACAATCATCAGCCACAATCCCCGCACACTCGCCCACAAACTCTTCTCCCATCACATTCTGTGAACTCCCTAATATACTGCTGATGTCTCAGCCACCTGTACACATTGATGCGATGGATATCGAGCCACCCGTTCTGACTACATTCTGCCTCTTTCAATCTCCTGCCCTTCCGCCAATCACCGACTTCACCGATCCACCACTTGTCCCCCAAGATTTCACATTAGACTCACCATCACCGATCACAACACCATCGGCACCATCACCACAGGATGTTAACACATCAGCCAACATTCACGCTGCTTCCACTTCCTCGCAACTTGATCGACGATATCAACAGGCATGTCTGCCGCTCTTATCGGTATATTGGCCATATATCCCATCGGTGGAGGATGGCAAGCAGGCAGTCTTAGAGGCCAATGAAAGTGTAATGGACAGAGTTGTGTGGGGATATGACAACTGTGAGTATTTTATATCCATTCAATCTATTCAATGCTCATTAACCACTCTTAGACATAGAAGCTTGGTGGATTGCATGTGAACAGGGGGAGTATCTATGGCAAAATGGGATAAGCCCAATGGATTTCTGAATGGAGGCTGATGAACGGCTATGGGCAGCATACAATGGTTTTGGAACTTGGCTTATGCAGCTTGCATATCAGAAACAAGAATTGAAGAAAAAAATTGCCAATGTGGAGGCACTTCTGGAACATGTTAACCAACTGGATTTAGTTGTACAGAAACTGTAGATAGATTTATATGTCGTATTTAGTTGATATTACAATGTTATATCAGAAACGAAGATTTCAATCGGTAGATAATGCACCCCAAGAGCAATATATGAATGCATACCACATTGATAATATTTCACCGATTGCAATCATTGCTGATGAGACAGCCGACATCAATCATACATTGTCAGAAAATTGCCGGTGGATTTTGTGAACTATGTACATTATTTGCAACTAGTAATTACTTGCCAGCCCTTTTCTTTCCCTTCCTTCTAGCTGGACTACATGTGTGGTATTCATGATTGCGTGTTGTTGGAGCCATTCTCTTTCTGGTAGATCGCCATTGACTGATAATCTTGGTTGAATTGCCTACCGGAGGGTTGGCAGGAGTTGGTTTAGTCAACAATTTGCTTGCATTACTATCCAATCTTCACCATTTCCCAGAAGATTGGCTAGTTCCAGGCTGTTGGAGTTCAGGGAGCATATCCTCAGCCCCGTTGATGTCTGAGAAGGTGTCTTCATCAACATCTTCTTGACAGGAATTCTGCTAACCAAATATGAGATTCCCATCGGGGAAAACATTAGCAATATTGGTACTGCTTACCGGTGGGGGATCAGGTGTCCTTGCAAGATCACCACCAGCATCATCGGTCTCCATGTCTTCATCGTTGGTGTTGGTCCCAACCATACTGGCCCCATCAGAGTCACTGTAGGATGACATGCTGCCGTCACCATCCCTGTCAGTTTGTGATTCGCTACCTGTATCAGATTCTTCCTGTTTTACGGCCTCCTTCATCTCACTCTTTCAGTTCATCGTATGATGGAATTTGAATACATGTGGCAGTTCCCGGTTCTGCCGCTCATACCAGTAGTCAAGGAGGGTCTCAACCTCAGTCTTCTTCAGCTTAGATGGCTCACAGAGTTGGATACCCATCGGTAAATATTTCCGGTCAAAGAATTCATTAGCCCATGCATTTAGCACTGCCCATGGGACCAGAGAGCGGTTATTTCCTGATGCTACTCCTAATTTTGTATTAGTGGACAGTATATATAAAGTATCATTATACACTCACAGTAGTGTCTGGTGACGAATTCACGAATAAGGCTCTTTGCCTCATCTAGTGTACTCTTCCTGAAATCAGGGAGATATGGTATTCCATCCCTTGTGTAGGTAACTTCCGTTTGACTGCATGATTTCTTCTTAGGTCGGCGATTCTCCGGTGGATCATCGGCGTCAGCATTCTCACTAAATGCCTCCTGAGGTATTTCGCCCAAGCTTTTTCTATTTCTGCCATTCCACCATCAGCAACTCCTTCAAAGGATGGCCCATCATCAATGGTATCATTGAAATCATGTCTACACAATGATATCATTGCTATAACACTCACCAACACATGAATGTTCACTTACGTTGTACAGCAGATGCTAGCATTGGGATCTTTCCATGCTGCCAGAATAACAACCTGTGTTCCACACTGGCGCCACATTTCCTCAGCAAACTGCTTTGCATACTTGTGCCCTAGTACATCACCGTTACTGAAATCAATTAGATTATTATTTGCTGATGATGATTTTATTTTTAACTCACCATGCCCGTATACTCTCTGGTAATACCTCAGTGTTCCAGGTGTGAGCAAGCACATCAGCATCCTCTTGCTCCTGGAATGTGCGGTCCTCCATTACCCTTGTCAGGACGTTCTGATAGTGTTCGAGATATGGATGGGATCCTGGCTCAGCACCCCATTCACTCTTTAAGAGATCCCAAATCTCATCCTTGTGTTGTTCACCGATAACCCTCCTTGCCATCCAAGCAGTCCCATACTTTTTCAGTTCTTTATTTTTCTGCCGGCACCCATGGTTTTTTAACCAAGCCCAGTCAGTATTCCTGAGTATATACTCAGTAATATCACAGGCGAATTTGAGAGATTTACTTTTTTCTTTGTCTTCCATGCTTGTTTGCTCAATGTTTTTGTCTCTGGTAGTTTGAATGTGGCGTTCACCAACTGCCGAAATATTGCTGTTCGGGCATTTTGGTCCTTTGCCGCCTTCCATGATTCCTTTCAGCCGTCAAGCAGCTCTAACTCAGCATCAGAAAAATTCACCATGGCACTTCGTTGGGTGGTTGCAAAACACTCAATTGTGACTTTTATTCTCTTATGTGTCCTCCTGTTGCTATTTCAGTCATTACACACCAAATATCGGCATGTCACTCAGTATTTGCCACCTTAAAAACATGAATAATACCATGGCAACAGCATTCATGGATTACATTGTATGAGAATCTTTTATGAATGAAGATCATTGCAATACATAGCTGATCAGATGGACATGGAATAATCATGGTTCCTATCCTTAAATACTATTCACACAACCAACATAATCAGAAGATCTTAGTTCATAGATATCAGATATATGTGTAGCCTGTAATATTCTTTGGTCTTCCTAGCCAAAGCTGATTGCCGAAATCACACTTTGTTGCCATCAAACGACGTACAAATTGATTTCGTATTCGCTTCAACATTGAACATGATATGAGAATGATATGCACATTGTTTGACCTGCACTGATCATGCCTAAGAAAGTACAGAAAGTCACTCCCTCAACTCCTGTCAAGATGGTTAAGTATAGAACCATTGCAACAACTAGGGGTATAAAGACTAAATTA
>JBBPLF010000510.1:0-23246 GCA_038089615.1 Aureoboletus auriporus
ACGCAGCCACACTTGTGCAGAGATTGGGTGCAGGTATACGAGGAGGCGTCGAAAAATGTGCAAGAGTGTAGGAAGCCTAGAACGTAGTTCCTAGATGATCCACCTCTCTCGACTCAGATCGGGAATTGTTATGTAATACACAACTCATCTCTTTGTGACCGCGGGAGCCTGAGACGTTCGCAACTTCGCGCACCTCTTCAGCTGTCCATCGGAGGCCGAGCGACCCCCCACGTTGAACGGTGCACCTACGATGGAAACTTTATTGTCGTATCGATATCATCCTGCCACGCTTTCATTCGGACGTTCGACATTTTGTCGTGGCCATTACCACTCACGTCGCTCCCTGGAACGCATAAAAGTCGGTCACAGAGTCTTTGAGCAAACCCCACACGAAAAATTTCTCCGTTTTGTCTACGATTCACATACACCGTCTTTGAACAACCATGCGTACTGTCAAGTCTCTTGTCGCATTACTCTGCTTCGGCGTTGCCGTAGTGATTGCCTCGCCTCTCCCTGACAGTGGCGACCCGAACCCGCTTTCGTCCAACGCCGATGCCTGGTGGCCATGCCATGGTTGTCGCAGTGACACGTCCAATTCTAATAATATGTCTGTCCCGATGACTATTCTCTTGGAAAACTTCATGGGATTGTAACTGATATTTTCTTGTGTCTTCAGTTGACTACCCCTGCCATCTCGGAAGCGTCTTGAAAGTTATGTCGAGTGTTGGAATTGTGTTGGGATAATTGGTTTTTGGTGTGGGTGACTCGTGACAACGTATCAAACATTCTTTGCTTCACGATCTAGTTGTATGCGCTTCCTACATATCACCGATCTTGAATTGAGTCGTCCACCGAGACTTTCGTCTTCATTGACTGCGTTCAATCTGAGTAAATGCGAACGACGGATGCATGGCCAGAACAATCTGATCTCTTCACTTTAGTTGCAAACGGGAGACGACCTCTCTTGGTGTGACCGAGACTCCCTCTTGGCAGCAGACCGTCCTGTTGACAATGAGTTTTAGTCCTCATTTGGACAGTGTCGGGAGACCCTTTTATGGACGGACAATTCCACGCCTGTCGCACCCCAGGTCGTCGTCTCTGCCATGTCAACCCAGGAAACTTGTTTCAGTACACTCTCCTTGATGTGAGCGGTCCTCCTCTCCTGCACACCTTATTCCGGCTCACACCTGGACTTCTCGTAGTCATGACCACCCTGTCGTCGGATCAGGTCGAATTACCCGACGAAGCCATCGGCTGCGGCCCACAAACGAGAGTCAGAGACATCCAGCTCGCGGAGGAATCGATACCGATAATCGAGATTGACGGGGGAAACGTAAAGGGTTCCGTCAGGACATCCACTGAGAATAGATTCTCCAGAAGAACGTTCGCAAACGATGGGATATGTCATAGGAACACGGGTTGTAGGTAGCGCTGGCGGCAGACAGATAGTACCTTTTCGTCGCAGTGAAACCCATGCTGCGGCCAGGATACGAACAGAGCCCGATGAAGCGCTCAGCTCAAAGGGTGTATAGGGTGGTACCTGGGCGCTGAGCGATGTCTGGACTCGGAGTTATTGGACACCTTCATCTTGCTTGGGATGGAGATCTTGGACCAGCCTCAAGACTCGTCCGTATCTGTGGCGTTGCTCCGCGAATCGTGACTTGTTCCCGCTCGACCGTGACCAGGCGATGGATGTTGCGAGTCCTAGAAAAGAGGTGGTTAACCCATATACGATGAGTCTGTGAGTAAATATCGCAACGCACTCACTGCGCGATTGATCCGAGGCGCGCTGATGTTTTGAACCTTGAGCGTTGTCCACCTATATGACCGCACTCGCGATCAACGCGGACACCAAGTTGCAAGTCCAAGGGGAGTCGAATGTATTTTTTCGGTCGCCGCACCAGTGCCGGCGCTGTGGAGGCAGTGAGGATGTCCTGATCCATCATGGCATCTTCCTGCGTCGCAGTCTCAATTCCCGAGTGAGTCCCTACACGGAAGACTCCAAGGAACAGCCAGAACGACAGGAGGAAACGTCTTTGCTTCCGTCGACGTCATGATGGACCAGTGACAGGTCGCTGCGGTGCCACGGGACGTTCCTGTCGCTGTATTTCCTGTCTTCAACATCGTCCCCGCTGGCAGCCGGTGCAGTGTCATGGCGCTGCCAGTACTAGTGCTAGGACCTTAGACTGTCGTACCCTTAAGCGGAGTTACCTCGTTGCAGATTGCCATGTTGTCGCTCTCAGCGCTGACCTTGGTCAAGCTAGCCGTCTTGTTCCTCGGCTTGTTCAACCTCGTCTTCATTCTCAAGCGACCCCCTCCCCCATCCATCACCGAACCGCGACAAAGTACGTCCCGTATGTACATCCTGATCTCGACCCTCGTTCACCCCCTTGCCCAGTCCACATCAAAAACGACCCGAGACTCCAACTCCTTCACCTCGACATACCCCAACACGCCTCCCGCACCCTCGTCACCGAAGAAACCGCCCATTACCCCATCAACGGCACCCTCGCCGATCTCGAGTGGGCATCGCTCGTCCCAGAAGGGAACCATGGGCTCTTCCTCATGGGTCCCGACGCCCGTCCGTACGCCATCACCATGTTTCACACCCTCCACTGCCTTGACCGTATCCGTCGCGCCATCGTCTCCCCCGGGCATCCTTCTCAGCCCGATGCTGAGCCCGTCGAGTCGACGTTCCAGTCACAGTTCCATCTTCACCATTGTTTCAACTACGTGCGACAGATGATTCTTTGCGGTGCGAGCACAAGGTTGAACCCGACGAATCATGTGTTGCCGTCGGGCAAACTGGCGAGCGATGGAATTGGGTTAACGTATCAGTGTAGGGATTGGAACAAGGTGTACGAGGCGTTCGAAGCCAACTATGCGTTGAATCGGACCATGACGTTTGTGTAGTAAAAATACGTGTGTGGGTTATAATTATGTCATTTTTTGTACTCTTCTTGACTGCTCATCTGTTGAACCAAAAATAAAACGAAAGGAAAGGAAGGACGATGTAACCCAAAAAGAGATCAAAACAGACATGAAATTAGACATCTTCTTTGGTTTCTTCTCTCGTTTCGTGAATAAGCGAATGTGAGTCGCGCTGGTCCGACAGCAACTTCCCGGTGTCGTTGGAACGGGTGTATGCCGTCTCCGATCCCTGCACCATTTCATGACGGGTCGGTCGTAGGGTTCGAGCCCGGCCGGGGACCGCTGCGAAACTCAGGTTGGCCGTCATGACGCTCCCACGTTTATCTGTTTCGAACGAGGTACCACACGCGATCCGATTTATGATCAATGACGGCGCAATAGCCTGGTGACGTGAGCTCGACTGCGCCGCAGAAAACAGAAATAGACAGTCTTACCTGAACCATGCCCAACACTGGGAAGAAGACGTTCTCGAGCGGGCTATTTGCCGTAAACACGATCAACGCAATGATGACGAACACCGTGTATAATAGCGCGCTCTCGAGCGTCATTGACATGTATCCGAGGTAAAACTGGCCGAGATGGGGTCCAACCTGGGAGATGGCTTGTCGATGCATCCAGAGACGAACGGAAATGAGACAGGATGCGCAGATGTTCAACGCAGCCGAGAAAGACCAGTACCAGGTGCCAGTCACTTGGACCACATGGGTACTGTATACTGCGCCAGGTGTGGAGCTGACGACGAGCCAGGCAAGTGAAGAACCGACAGTGGCGAGATAGAGCGCAACGGGAAAGATGAGAGCGTATTTGTTCCCCATCCAGACGACATGGTTTCGATAGAGCTGCGTCGCGCTCGGTGTGAGATTCTGACTGACAAAGTTTGGAAAACGCACGAGAAAGGCATCAGAAACCCATGTGTTGAGGACGAATACAACGTCTACGAAGATAGAAGGCCAGGGTGATAATGCATCGGGACCGTAGGACAAGCCGTTTATTGAAAATATTGCCAAGCTTTGTGCTGGCGCGGCGTAGAGCGAAATGGCGAGATACAGCGTGGTGAGCACTAGCTGGACGATAGTGAAACTCAAGAGCAGTCTGTATCTCTTTTTGTAAAGCAGGGTTAAATTTGTCGTAGCAATGATGATATAGACGCCTGTACACTCGGGATGTTAATGGGACAGGAACTTCGGGTACTTGAATAGTCACCATAGAGGACACACGCTACAGAGCTGCCTTCGAACGCAATGGTGTATTGGTTGAACAGCGAGGATGGGTATGTAGGCTCGGGGCTGCTGGACATTTGAATGCCTAGAGTTAGCAGGAAAGGCAGGCTGTACTTCTATATAACACTCACCTGCATGCTTCTGACACCGAGAACCCTATCCTAATTCGGTAATTAAATGAAGTCACGGTATCACCCACACTCATGGGAGCCTCGGTAACAATCGATACGCAAGTACGCTTAATTGTTCATGTGGAGATTGGTAGCCTAGAGGAGGAATGAACAGCGGACGCCGCATGTCGCAGTTGCCCGAATGCATCGTCTTCTCGCTTATCCGTTGAGAGGGCCCTCCGTTTCCAAATCGGCCGCTTGCAGGAAATGACTGATACTTACGCACTGCTGGTGACACCTCAAGCCGCTGGCATCGCATGGGTTGTCGCAAGATATGATGACAAGTGGCCACTGTCTAGGCCATGCGGGGATGGATCTTCCTCTACTACACGTCAACACAGCTTTTGGATCCGCAAGCTTCGTAAACCATTCGTAGCCGATGTCATGTATTGCTTGAATCGAGAGTCGTATAATCACTGCAGGGTTGAAATGTCAGTCAGTCAATACGACAAACTCAACTCAAAGGAAACTGTAACGTGCATATGGATAGCACAGGATCTAACTTTATGTGAATCAGGTACGCACAAGAAAGTCCCGCGTTCCGCAACTCTGATGGGCGCACAAGTTTTGAGTGCGAGCTGCAATGAGAAAGATTACAATTACATAATGACTACGCATAGCAGGTCACGTGCAAGAAGGAACAACTGGCACGAAGGTGTCACTGGCTCTTTAGACTCATTGATAGTGCAAATCCAATGCGCTTGATTGATCTGAACACATCAGGAGAAGAGAATACAGTTTCGCAAAGATGAGTCGTTTTAGAGGATATCTGTGTTTGAAACGAGCTTCGAATTCTAGAACTGATCGGGGGAATCCGCCCTCTGTACGACAAGCGGGATATGATTATGATTCTTTTCCCCGCTAGCATGGTACTTGCGACCCTCGACGGACCATTCTTACTAAAGCACGTCTTCTTAGACGTGGAGACGTAATTGTCATCGGTCGGACTGCGTTCGAATGGGCATTGCCGCGCTGATCGTAGTCGGCTGATCAATCGATCCACTCGTGTTCCTGGAATAACATGCTAAAGGTCCAAAGTAAGGTCACCTGCGCTATGCTAATAGATGACCCCGACAAGCGCGTATGTTTCAAGCATCGGCACTAATCAAGCTCGTCGGGTCTAGCAAGGACTTTGGATGGCCAAGTCGATGACCGGTCGACCGAAGCCCGTTTTTGTTAAAGCGATCTGGAGATCATCATAGGCGGCTGAAGTGTGTTGAGGTCGATAATAGGATGTACACCCACTAAATGAGAGCATCAAATGCAGTGATGTAGTGCTACTGATCGACGATCAAGTCGGATTTCCCCGACGACGTGCGTGAATGTGATCAGCTCGCACTCGTTTTAACCGGCCGACGACTCTCACGTCACTGTCATGGTATCCTCCTCCTCCTGCTCTCCCTCCTCATCCGCCGTCACCATCCCAATTCCCGGTAAATCAATCCTCAAGCGTCCACCACCCACTCAGACCGGGATACTCAACCGCATCAAAGGCTTCTTGCCTACACAGCCCACTCCACCCCTCTCCGAAGACACCGCCAAACCACTCAAAAGAGCCCACTTCATCCTTCCACACCTCGCCACCGTCTACCCGATTTCGACCATCACCCCTCCATCGACCCCGTCACTCAAGGATGAAAAACGAGCCATTGAAGAAAAAGAGTCGGAGAGACGGAAGCGCATCGTCAGAGGCAACTCCATAAGTTCACCCGACGCCGACGAATGGTGGAACCTGGACAAGGTCGAGTCGTTTTACAGAGAGTGCTGTGCCTCCAGAGAAGAGGAACCCGATCTCGCAGTCTCTCTCGCGTTCAAGGTGCGTCTCGTCTATCCTCCCTTCCGATACACGTCTCATGCCTACCCAGCGTGCGTCCGCAACCAAACCGCGGTCGGTCGACTTGTCAGGCGTACAGCTCACCCAAACAGCCGCAGCGATTCTCTCAGACGTGTTCAACATCGAGTGGGGGCTACGCAAACTCACCTTGAGAGAGTGCGACCTCGACGATTCCGTGCGTCGGTCGTGTTCCCTTTCCCATCCTTCACTCACCTCAAATTAGAAGTTGAAACCGATTCTACATGCCCTCCTCATCCCAGGAACCCTCGAGTACCTTTCTGTTGCCTCCAATCGTCGTCTCAAGACGCCCGCGTTCAGACTCGTTGGTGCTTATTCTGCGCAGGTACGTCCTCGTGCGTTTCTCGACCTAGGGGGCAAGTGCTCAGACGGGCCAGGCCAAGAACTTGCAGTTTTTGGATCTTTCATCGACCGTGTTGGATAAAAAATCGGTCGACTATGTAGTCGCCTGTCTCGCTACTGCTCCGGGACCCGGTCTTGTGTCGCTCCGTTTAGAGGATTGCTCCCTCCGTCCAAACGCGCTCGAAGCTCTAGGTGAGTGCTCCCCATGATTCATCGATTCCAATGTCATATTTGCCACTAGCTCGCGTGGTCCGGACATCTTCCCTGCGAAATATATCCCTCCGGCACAACAAAATAACCGCAACGGGCGGTGGTGCCGTCGCCATCGCCCTCATGATCCGTGACTATCCCGACGTCCTACAAGGTCCTGCAGGCAGTCCATCCTCGTCCTCCCCGTCACCCACATCATCTACTATATTTTTGTCTCCCCCTGCTTCACCCCTCCCGGGATCTATTAACCTCCCTCCTCCCCCGCGTACCGGACCCATACCCCCACCTCCGCGACACCCCTCTGCTCTCGGCCCCCAGACCACCTATACACCCTACATTCCTAGGTCGAAACGCGTTGCTGCAGCATCACCTCCGAATCCCCTCTCTGCGACCGGTCAGCCGGTTCCTATCATCACATCCAATGTTCACGGTGGCGTGACGACCCGGCACCCCCCACCAGCCCCCCCAAAGACCGACGGGGCGGGCGTAAACGGGACCCCTGGACGCTTTGACGATGGACCCAGCGCAGCCTTGTTGGACAAGGTACGCGCGTTGGACACGTTGCCACGTCTGGGCGCGCTTCGGACACTTGATCTAAGGGGCAACGATCTTCGAGTAAGTCGTGCACGTAGGCGAGGTATCTGTGTTGACCTGTTGACACAGACCGGTGTGACGTATCTCGCGCAAGTGTTGAAACGGAATCGGACACTTAAGGTGCTCAATCTAAGCGAGAACAAGCTAGACGTACAATGTTTGATCGCCATCGCGGAAGCTCTCGTGCGTGTCGTTTCACATGTCTGTGCCTTGATGCTCAACGTCGCGGATCCAGAAATACAACCTCTGTTTGGAGACGCTGGATCTCAGCCGAAACCCTTGTTCAGGACCTACTCTCGATGGCGTACGTCTCACCGTTTCTCATACACACGCCATTGACAGGGCCTCCAAAAGGTCCAATCGTTGCGTACAGCCTTTACGCTCAACACCGCCCTAAAACGCCTCTTTCTTTCCTCTACCCAGCTTACCTCTGCAGGCGCCATCGCCCTCGCCGAGTTTCTTCCCGAATCCGCCTCCCTACTACACCTCGACCTGACGGTCAACAACATTGACCTCGCGGGTGTCATGGCACTCAGTAAAAGTCTCAAATCCAACCATGTCATGCGCTGTCTTGATCTGAATATCCCGCCCGACAATGAAGCGTTTGCGCGTATCTGTCGCGAGATATTGAACACATGTGTGAGAAATACGGAGGGGGCGGAGAGGGCTGGGCAAGATGTATTGACGACGAGTGGCAAGGGGTTGGGAAAGGGCGTGTGGGGGTTGATCGAAGAGAGCGAGTTGGCGAGGTCGATTCGGATGGGTGATGGTTTTCAAATCAAGGTTGGCGTATCGTCGTCCCTCGTCCGTCTTTCTTTTGTGGGAGGTACTGACGGGTATTATTTTTAATAGTCGGATCTACTATCGCGTGCAGAGGCACTGTTAGAAGAGATTCAAACCGAAGCTAAAGCTGCGGGTCCTGGGAACGAGCCTGATTATGAACAAGAACTCGTTGCCAGAGCACGCGAGATGGTTGAGGCATTGACGGTACAAATCCAATCGAACGCGACAGCGGCGGACGAATCGAAATTGGAGCGACTTCTTGGTTTATGCGATCAGTTGAATGGGGGAATTGAGCTGTTGATGTCGCGAGCCTCGCGTCGGTCGCTCAGATTAAAGGTCGAGGGGTTGTCTATAGATGTGGGTAGAAACGCAGGTGGAGATGCGGGTAGAGATGGGAACGATGATGGAGATGGGGAGATGGGGGTGCACGAAGATGAAGAGGACGTGCCATCGACGCCGCGTGTGGACAAGGGCAAGGGGCGAGCAGAGCCGGAACCAGAGGAACATGAGAAAGTGTTGAGTCCCACGTTCATGATCACTGAATCCGAGGACGGAGATGAAGACGATCATAGATACCTGGATGTGGAGGAAGGTGATGAAGAGCAGATGATTGTGGCGGCGTCGCCGACGGATAGGTGCGTCGGTTTTGAGGGTGGGATGGGGTGATGCTGATGTGGAAACCTAGGTCAAAAAGTTGGGTAGAGGAAGAGGGAGAGATATTCCGCAAGGGAACGGTGTTACTCGGTCCAGAAGAGATGGAAGGCGAGTATGCAGGCGAGGACCTTCGACGCGAGGTACGTCCATCCCATCTGACTATACCATGCACTCAGAACTCCCCCAAACAGCTCCTAGAAGCAATGGTCGAACGTCCACCCCCACGAGGCATCATGATCGACGAATTCGGCGGGCTAGACGCCCCGCTGGACGACACACCCGTTCCTCCCTCGCCTTCCACGCCTACCCCCATCAACTCCATCACGTCCACGCCTCCGGGATCCCAAACTCACCTACCCCTACCCCGCGCATATGTCCCCACGCGCACGCGTTCCAATGCACCCGTCGACGCGGGGCCGACGTCACCGTTGTCAATGACGATCCCTGTGTCTCCGACCACGCCGACGTCACCCCGGGGGAAAGGGATTTCCGTCGAAGAGTATGACGTAGTTTAATTCGACAGAGGACAGTGGGTTACACGTCGTTTTTGATGTGTTGGTGCTAGTGTAGATGTGTGGGTGTTTTAATGCGATGGCGTCTATACCCCGAGGGTGACCGATTTTTGACTTGAACCACCACCATCATCGATTATGTAACCTGAACTCGCCTAATACCCTCATACCTTCAACAAAAATACATCGATCTTATCTATGATGTGTCCTCAAATGGGTCAACTGGGATCCACCTAATGAGCTCAAGGTATCTTTGTTTCGCCTCTCTGATCAGAGTGTCCGATTCGTTGCATGTGGCTAGGTGGGCGCATATGGCATAGTCGACCGTCAAACGGGCGACTTTAGAGCTGAAGGCAACATTTATGACCTTGATATCCAGAGCGAACTGGAAAAAAACCGCATTCACCTTATAACGGAGGCTTACCCACCAGAAGAAGGTAAGGTCGAGGATGTGTTTAGCATCTCCTCCGGAGGTACCAAGCAGGTCGGATATCTGGCACCAGGGCCGCAAGCGTATGTCTCATCACCCAGACACGACATATGTGTATCATTCATTGTTTACAGTAACTTGCGTCTCGCGAAAGCATCCTTCAATGGCCAATGGCAATTCGAACGAGGAAAACGTGACGCCCTCCTGATCATGCTCCGCTCCCGCGTCAGATACCTCCCCTCCGAGTTCGCCCTCGAATATTTCTATCGTATTCCTAAACTGAAGGACAAGTGGATCGTCACAACCGTTTACGTCTGTCCCGCGTACTTCATGTACCTGTCCGATAAATGTCTGCCTCTTGCTTTCTTTTTCTACCGTGTGCTGACGATTGTGCAGCCGGGAAGAAGCTTTCTGTCTCGCTCGTAGCACAAACACCGGTCTCTGGCATACCTAGCGTCACTGCAGGTGCAGACGGTGGCGTCGGCTGGTGGTGTGACCTCGAAGACGGTTTCCTCCATAAGGCGTACGACAAGGAAGACAATTGTCGTTACACCCCGCTCTACACCCTGAAACGTAAAATCGGCTTATTCCAGAGGCTGTTTCACATGGACAATCAACCACTGCGTGGGGACGAGTTGTGCGTAAATGTCGTTAGCCTGTCCTCGGATATAAATGACTGAATGATAAGGGCCGATCCATATCTGAGTCCCCCATGGGATCCACTGGACGAAGATGGCGAAGAAGATTCAATTACTATGGTGAGTGTGCTCCCAATTTTCCATGCACTCGTTGAACGTGTGTTTTATAGCAAGAGGCTGAGGATCCCAACGAAGAACTTTGAACGAGGCTGTATGCAAACTTATAATTCACTCATAAGCACCAAGTATTCTCTGTACCTCATTTTCCACGTATACCTGTAACACTCCACGTTCGAAGCTAGTAATTTGGCCTTTTTTTTTCATACCAAGTCTATATGCTTATTACAATCACCCATGTGATCTCGAGAAATGACATTCCCATCGAGGTGGGTTGCGAGGTTAGTTGGTTCATCTGTGTCGTTCTGATGACAGATACCGCGGTGGAATGTCTCTGTTGTTGGGTCGCACGGCGAGAAAAGTGTGGAAGAACCTCCCACTCCCAATTGGCATTCGTCGACGAGGTAGCAGAGCCTTTTAGTACCAGTGTGGCTCGAAACCGCTGCATATCCCGTCCTCAAGGCCTCATGCCCGTTGCTGCCTGTACTGTGTAACATGGCATGCCATAGGGTGCCAGACCCGAGCGCTGAACACCCGAGCATCTCCTCTTTGCACATGAACTTAGCGCTGTACGGTAAGGGGTGGACCGTGAACAGGTTTTCGATCTGTAGCAGTAGGTTTGAGACCCAACTGTGTAGTTCCTGCAAATTTATACGAAGGTACCGTGGGGTATTATACACATACAGTGAGTTGTGATGTGGGTTTCACAGTGCCTTCACTTGTCTCTCGTTGGAGGGGATTTGGGTGTAACACAGGAAGGAGCCAGTGATGGAATTGCTGATAGATTGCGAGGAAGTACTCTTGAAATTTGAACGTTTGAGCGCTAAAGCGCTAGGTGCTTGTCGCTGAGCCTGAAGCTTGGAATTTTGAATTTTGAAAGCTTGAACGCCACTTCAAGTCATTTCAACACGCGATCACAATCGCCCTCTTGTTATGGATCCCACTCCCATAGAACAAGAAGAAACTGAGATCAAGGATGGCTCGAATGCACCGACTCTCTACACGGTCCAGGATATGGTCATTACAGGTGCAGCATCCACTGGCACTCTCTTCTGGTGTGAGAAATCGAAAATGATTTATAACCGTAACAACCTAGGTATCCGAGCAACAGACCTCACTGTTGGTCTGAGATGCACCCCTCCCCCCCTCCCCCCCCGCTGGCTTTTACACTGCGGTGCGGCACAGCGGTTTCGAGTGGAGAACCGCGAATAAGCTCGTGTCAGTTAATAACGATGTCATCGAATGGGATGGTCCGATTCCAATGTGAGTCCTTGTTGCTCACAACTTCACGTCAGTCCTCACATAAAATCAGACCGTCTGATCTGTCCCCCATCGTTCGTCTTGGGATTTATGCACCCTTTGAGTTCCAACCCATGTTAGGTCAAGGGGAAGCGTTACGGGAGTTAACGATCACTGTGCAACAACTACTGGACCACGGTACAACAACTCTTCGTGAGTACGGCGAGGTGTTTGCACGTGGATGGCAGCACTGACTTCCTTACAGCTTTCAAAATTTCCCCCATGGATGGCGAAGCTAGATCGCCGTGTTCATCCATCTTGGTTTCTGTCCAACAGCGGAGGAGCGAGAGTGGTATTCCGAGGGTCCTGGACCCACATCGCGTAAGTGGGTAATTTGTCCCAACATTATGATTGTTGATCAGTGCGTACCCATAGTCTATCACAGAATCCCTAGGCCGACTAGAAGAGCTGACGGACCAAGGTCATGGGGCTCTCTTGCGTTACAGACAGCTCAATCAAATGCAGGACCTCGAGCGTTCCATCCAACTGTTTGAGCGTGTGCTAGACAATTGCCCTTCGTATCACCCGTGTCGCGCCGCAGCCCAGTCAAATTTAGCGGCTGCGAAATTTACTCGCTATCAAGCTGATAACTCCAATCTTTCCCTCGATGTTCCTATTGCTTTATACCACGACGCGCTTGTTGCCCGTCCTGAAGGTCATCCCGACCGTCCTTCCACGTTGATTCAGCTGGCTGCCGTCCATCTCGCGCGATTCGAAAAACAGAGGGATGGTGTTGACTCAGCACACGCCGAAACATTACTGCGTGAGGCAGTGACCCTCACTTCTGCAGAGAGTCTCGAGAACCGAACGGCGATTTCAGCGCTCCAGAAGTTTCCAGGACATACAACGGATCTTGCTCGTGCGGGTGGCCCTTCATCCACGGATCGGGATTCTACTCCAGGCTTGACAGTCGGGGATGTGTGGACTTTGAATGTCCAGTTGCTCCGCCGCTTCGAGCAATTCGGCGATTTAGCTGATCTTCAAGAGGCAATTTCAGTTTTGGAAGCATCAGTCTCAAAATCAGTTCAGGATCAACGGTTACTAGGGAATCTCGGATTGGCATTTTTGTATCGATTCAGTCATTTCGGTGAGCTGGGCGACATCGAGGAAGCGATTCGAAGACAAAGCGATGCTGCTGATCTCACCCTTGACGACCACCCCGAAAAACCTGGCTGTCTAAACAACCTCGGAAACTCGTTCAGAGCTCGTTTTGAGCGTCTGGGACAGTTGAGCGATCTCGAGCAAATGATTTCGGGGTACCGGAAAGCTGTGGAAATCACACCTGATGGAAACGTCAACCGACATGTCTATCTAGATAACCTCGCCACCTCCGTCTTCATTCGCTTCATGCACCTCGGCGAGCTAAGCGACCTCGAGGAAGCAATTGCAATGCACATGAAGGCGATAGAACTTCTCCCTCAGGCTGCTGTGCACCAGTTCATACCCGAGTATTTGAATGAACTTGCCAGTTGCTTCAGAGTTCGTTTGCAGCATCTCAGCGAGCTGAACGACCTCGAGCAAGCGATCTCGGAACACTGGAAAGCTCTGGAGCTCTTTGGTACGAACCGTAACAATGATATCTATCTGAACAGCCTTGCCACTCTTTTCCTTGCGCGTTTCACACACTCTGGCCAGCCAAATGACCTCGAGGATGCAATTTCAGAATACAAGAAAGCTATACAATTCACTCCTGCTGACAATCCTAATAAACCCGCTTATCTGAACGACCTTGCCATATCCCTTCTCGCTCGTTTTGAGTGGTTCGGAAAGATCGATGACCTGGAGGAGGGGATTTCGTTGGTTAGGGATGCTGTACGACTCACAGTTGGGAGTCACTCTAGTAAAGCCAACTATCCGAACCACATTGGCATCTGCTTCAGAACCTGTTTCGCATACTCTGATCAAGTAAACGACCTTGAAGAAGCGATCTCGAAGCAGACAAAAGCTATACAACTCATTCCGGATAATCACGCAATCCACAAAGTTGCTTATCTGAACAACATTGGCATCTGTCTCAGAACCCGTTTCACACACACCGATCTACTGAATGAGCTTGGGGAAGCACTCTCCAGGCAGACAGAAGCCGTACAGCTCATTCCGGATGGTCACACAAACCTCAAAGCTGCTTATTTGAACAACATTGGGATTTGTCTGAGAACCCGCTTCACACACACTGGTCAACTCAACGATCTTGAAGGAGCGCTCTCCAGACACACGGAGGCTGTACAGCTCATTCAGGACGGTCACGCAGGGAGGGCTGCTTGTCTGAACAACATGGGCATCTGTCTCTGAACCCGTTTCACGCACACAGGTCAACTCAATGATGTCGAAGAAGCACTTTCCAAACAAACAGAAGCCGTAGGGCTCATTCCGGATGGTCGCGCAAGCAAGGCTGCTTATCTGAACGAGCTTGCTACTTCTTTCTTTGCTCGTTTCGAGCATTCTGACCAATCAAGTGACCTCGATAAAGCAGTCTCAGGGTACAAGAGAGCGATCGAGTCCGTTCCTGGTGGTCATCATAACAGACCTACTTATCTGAACGACCTTGGCATGTCCCTCCTCACTCGTTTCGAGTGGACCGGCAGACTCGATGATCTAGAGCAGGGAATTTCGTCGTTCAGGGAAGCTGTAGAACTCGCCCCTACTGGTCATCCGGACAAAGCTGAATACCTGAACAACCTTGGCATAGGTCTCAGAACTCGTTTCACGCACTCTGGTGAAGTGAACAACCTTGAAGAAGCGATCTCCAGACATAGAGAAGCTGTAAAGCTCGTTCCCGATGGTCACACAAATAAACTCAATTTCCGGAACAACTTGGTCGCTCGTTTCGGGAATACTGGCAACCCGCGGCAGAGTGCCAGTGACCTCGAGAAAGCGATTTCGATGTTCAAGGAAGCTGTCCAACTTGTTTCCGATCGTCATCCTGTCAAATTTCATCGTTTGAATGACCTCGCGAATTGTTATCTCGCTCGTTTCGAGCAGCTTTGGGAGCTGGGGACCTTGAGGAAGCAGCCCTGCAGCACGAGAATGCTGTTCGGCTGAAGAAAAAATAACCGGCCAGCAGTGGCGACTCGGTGACTCTGGTTCTATGGAAAAGGTTTGGTATAGTCATTATTAGACGTGTACTACGACGACTGACCAAGTATTCCAGACGATTTCATCGATCGTTTCTCAAGATATCACGTTCGTCGTATTGACGCTACCTGTAGACACGATTCAGTTTTTTGCTGCGAGGATATACATTGAAAGGAAGTCATCAGCATTGATAACAAGACTTTGGTTTCCCATTCAAGATAGTTCTCGGTGAGCCTGCTCCCCCAACAAGCAATGTATCGAACAACGAAAATTACTATCCAGTAGTACTATGAATAATTGATACTGGTTGATCTGCCTAGTGACACCGGACATGGTCAGTACCTACAAAGCGATGGTGGCCCTAAGATTTATGGAAAAGCGCATCCATGTACGCTTCGCTGATAGCCGAAAACCAAAACTCGTGTTCCGAATTATGCTGATCGACGAGGTTGTGCGCAATTTCGTGGGCTACTGTCAAGAACCTGGTCACAAAACACGCTCGTCAGCAACCATCGCTGTATGCAACGGAATGGAAACAAGACCATGATGACAACGCTCTTTGTGACTTGCAGCGCTTGACATCCTGATAATCTTTTGGGAGAGATTTTCAATGTGATCACTATTCGAGTCAAAGGTTGTACTCACGCCATTCTTCAAAGTATCGAAGGTTGAGGTAGAGGATGCCAGTGCCTTTGTTGTTGAAGGCGATACACCCCGCAGTCGTATCGAAGAATATGCGCACCGATCCCTTGGGGAGATCATAAATACGGGTGATGCGCGTGATGATGCGCACGAAATGAGTGAGTTGGTCCTTCTTGTATTCCATGAACTTATCGACGTCAAGTGTGGCTATTTGAAAAGGGTTGATCTGCGTTTAAGACACGAATATATCCCTCAAAGTGGTTTGATTACCTGGATCGGCATGGATATCCACGTTGCCCGTTGATCCTAGTCATCCTTTATTATCAAGGAGGAAAGAAATAAAGAACTACGAAATTCACCGATGTACCTGAGATTCTCAAGTGGCGCAGAGACGTTGCAATAACCATTTTTTAAGAATTTGATCACGTCTGCATCGCGATGAGGACGGGGCGAGCTCGAGTGCGAATTGCATGCTTGAATAGATTGCTTTACAATAGATTCTGTCCACCTGGTTAGAACTTCATTTGCTTATGTTCTCATCACTCACCTATATAGCTTTGGCGCATCACCTGATGTGGAGTGCTGAAAGAGTATTAAGTGATAAGCTCTGTTGGTTAGTTCATGGTCAAACTCACGCGGGGGTTGCTGTACCAGGCAAGAAGGCACAAACAGCGTTCGAGATGTACCTTGTAGCAGTGGCAAAAGTGGAAGATGAAGCAGATGCGCCGATCGTGGCCTCGTTGCCTTCAGGGCCGGGGCAGTGGCTTGTGAGAGATTCTGCATCTCCAGGCATGGAATCAACGCGCCCATCGGTCGCGGGGCACTGTGGATCAGTAGAGGGGTTGGATATCTCCATAGTGGCTGAGCTACATAATTTCGTCGCGTCGGTCAAATTGGGATGTTGTGGAGATTGGAGGACCTGATCAACTGTGTTTTGCAGCAATGTCATTAGCCTCCGCTTTATCGGTTTAAGCAGACCGAACCGACCCTCGTAACCTCTTCCCTTCAAAACGTCGAGGTCCTCGGAAAGGATACTGGTAAGGAGTAAGGCGTCGTTGAGGTGCACTGCACCAAGCACCACCCGACATAAAGAGACAGCAAGTCTAAGTCATATTTCAGTGTCAGAAAGACACAAGGAGAATTGGATTACGGTACTTACTCGTACATGTCTTGCTTTGCGTCCCGAGAAATCCATACCAGTATCGTTTCTTGTTCCTCCTCCGCGGTCGCCCACACACTTCCATCTTTGGAAATCTTTTTGTTCCCAACAGTGAGGGTTTTAGAAACAGACAGATGCTCGCAGACCCTGACGGTAATGTCGTCGGAAGAACGAGATACTGAGGTTCCGGGCCGATGGTGAAGGAACAAGCGAAGCCTTTCTTTGATCAGGTTGCTGTAACGGGAACATTGTCCCGGATCATCTTGGACGTCGGACGGATCGCATTCCGACCGAACGACATTGGTCAAGAGTTTGCACCCGAGGAGGTCATAGAACGCTATATCATGCAATCAATAAAACATTCTGCTTTACCTACAACTCATTCTTACCTTCAAGCTCAGGAAGCATGTTTTGCGGTGCGGCAACGATCGCGTCACCAAAGAGTTGGTAGGTATGTATATCGTTCACAATGACGATTTCACTGGGTTTCCACAGCGAAGGGACATTCTTCCATCCGTCAGGGTTCGTGGTCTTCTCCCGTTGGGCACCAAGAAGAACAGGCCTCATCCTCATCCTACTTATTGTCTTATTAGAAATACGCGTTTGGCGGGCAGCGAGGTCACGGAGCTCCTGCAAGAATCTGTATTCCCTAGTCAGTACTAGTATATCACCACTATGTCAACGCTCACTGGTCGTATTTTGCGACACGATAAAATTCATCGTGATTGTCGACAAGAAACTCTGCGACATCCTCTTCAGAGGGCTCATTCTTGGCGCCACAAGCGCGTAAAAATTCGATCGCTCCTGCGCCAAAATTCACAAAGTGAAACAACTTGGAATACAGATCGTGTTTCGTGCTCTTTCCGAGGTAGCATTGGATGGGAGCTAGCCATTTTCGTTCTTTTGAAATGGTTTTTGGAACAATGAGCAACTGAGAGAGGCTTTCAAGCTCCTTCTGACTGAAGCCTAAAGAAAAAGTAAATCGAGAACTCTTCCACGGAGATGGAAAGGAGTCTGCCTACGTGAAACGTGCTTGGACAAAATCTCGAACCACTGTCGAGCGATTTCTTCGTTGGCCGGTGGCTTTTCTCCCAGTAGCTTAAGTAGCAACGAAGAAGGTGGGTGTCGCTGTACCCCCAGCGCTTCGAGGGTGTTTTCCAAATCCTTGTGCCGTATGACGGCAAGGTTGAGTGTTTTCCACTGGTTTTCCAGAAATACCTGAAACGAACCATCCGTGAGATAAAAGCAAAGAAACAAGCAAATGACGGTACATCTTCCAGCTTTTCCAACCGTGAGCCGGATGTGGTCTCCGCGGGTATAAATGCAATATCTCGGAAGTCGTCAGGACTGTAACCCGAATATATTGATCGAAGGTTAGTACACAAATAGGAAAAGGCATTTCTCCCGACTGCGGTGTCCTGTGAACACAGCGTTATAACCTCCTTCAAGGGCGGATAATGACGCAGACCGAGGCGGTACATGAGATCAGCTTCACAAAAAAAGTTCAATAAAATCCCGAAATAGAATAAACAAACTACCTTCGGGACTCGTGTCTCGCCATTCAGAACTCCCCTTCCATTCAATCGTGCGTAGCTGAAGTTGCTGGAAACTGGATGTCGGAGGGTAGAGCTCGTCGGCACGGAATCGTTTCTTGTTAGCCCCACTCTGGGCGCCTACTCCGGCGAAGGCGTCATACGACTTTAGTTCTGCGATGTCTGGCGCACTAAGGGTATCGGCCACCTTGACGAGATATTTGATGAGAACTGATGTTTCCCACTTTCCCGTTTCTACGACGCTGGTGTACACCGATTAAGTAACACGACGATAAAGTGATGTGTCGACTTACTGCTTCAGAAGAAGTTGAGGGGCAAGATGTTGTCGAACTCCTAAAGCCACAAGAAGCCGCTCCATCTCCATGGTGGTTATAAAGCTTGAAGGGATCTGAATCAATTTGAGATCCAGATTATCAAACGCAGGGAAGCCGTCGCTGGGAAGATATGTTTCTTCTGGACTATACAGTTTACGCATGACCGGAATACATTTTTTGTTCGCGAACGTTGACCTGGCCAAACTACGTATCTCCTCCGAGGACGACCATGCAACGGAAACGGTGCGCAAGACACTCTGCGCCCAATCTACCGACTGAAGAAAGTCGTGTTTTGGATTGGCCGATCTGATTTCCTCCTGAGAGATGTGTCGCAACCAGTCAGCGATCGTGAATTCTCGCCAGCCAAGCCTCGTGAGTTTTATGGGAGTGAATGATTTCGTGATCTCGACAGGAACCAGGGAAGTGGGCATTGGTCCATCCAGTGGGATGTAGGCTCCAGGACCATTAGAATCGATGAAGGAGGATATGGAGGACAGTTTGATGATTCTACCTGCGCACAAGAACTTAGCCACCTCTAAAAGCTTAGCCATGTCACGAGTTGAGTCATGGAATATCCACTCGAGATAGGCAACGAGTTCCCCTTGATCGAGAGTACGTTCGGAAAGCTCTTGTAACACATCTGTAAGTGTTATAGCGTGTATCTTGTGCTCGGTTGGCAGCTTCTCTATGATACGCTGCGCTACTTTAGTGATTTCAGGTGAAAGCATGGGCACGTTCCGCAGGAATCTGCTGCAGAGCAGGTCGAACGATCTGATATCCGAGGCATGGTGTACGCCTACAGAAGAGAGGAGCCTTAAAGGTGAACTAGAACAGTCGTAGAATGACTTCTGTAGTACTTGTGCCGCGTTTGACGAGGGCATGGATTCATGAAACGTGAAGAATTTGAGAACATGGATGAAGTGGTCACATAGGCCTCGAAACTTTGATGAATTGGATCCAGTTGCTTGTTCCCATGACGTTCGAATGGCGGAGAGTTCTATCTCATAAACGGTGCGAGCCAGGAAACCTCCAACATACAACAGTTCCCGGTTCCAGGCTAAGCGAGTGGTTGGAGTTCAACATCTACGCTTCTGGAGTGAATCAGGTGCGTACCAGAAATATTCTTATTCCTTTTTTTTCGTACGATTAGCGGCGCTCAAGGGTGCCACAGTAGGAGAAACAGCTTACACCAGATCTATCGATTCACGCTCGACAGTAGGGATAAACGACGATGCCATGTGGCCACCAATACCAGTAGTTTGACTGGTGGGATGACCCTGGACAAACCATCAGCAAATACAGGGGATACAGGGAGGGTGGTACACGAACGATGAAGATCCTCGAGTGCGATGCTCTACTTTGGACTCGATCAAATTTCATGGTTTGGTGCGAGTATTACATACCCTTCCAAATCGGCGCGAAGTCCTTGGAACACAGACCAAAAGGGTTGATTCTTTGGATTTACCAAGTTTCGATCGTACTCGTGTTTGCCGGTCTGAGGGTAGCTGATCTAAGTGCCCAATATTGAACGACCAAAAAAAAGAACTCACGTATACCAGGCTATATTTCAGCTGGGAAGGTAGCTTCTTATATGTACATCGCAATAATTCACGTGAGAACTTCTCATCCGCCTTGACATTTACCTCTGCAGTGAAAACAGTTAGATCCAATTTCGTTGTATGAAAATTCCGAGGGTCGCCAGTGGCAAGTGTGACAGAACGCGTGTCGGGACGTTCCAAAGCATCAGTCGAGATTTCAGCTTGAATGGTGAATTCTAGTTGATTATCACAATCAGGCCACGCGTATCACAGCCTGAATAATACTTACGATGGCATTGGAGGCCATTCACAACCATCATCTTTAACGGACTAGAGTGCTTGGGTTCCATAGGAGGGTCGACATTTTTCGCAAACCCGGGCAACTTGCTGATGCGTCCAATGGGAAGTTCGTCGAGAAAAACGTTCACGTGCTCGATATGTTCCATGAATGTGATCGACGTCGCGAGGAACCGCATAAAGTCGACTGTTTTTGGCATCGGACCAGGCTCTCGTAGTGGGGTCTTGACTATTGTCAAAGGAGAAGTTGTTCCGTCCGAGGGGGGGGTCGCTGGGCGGATACGTAACTAGTGTTCAAGTTGTTATCAGGGGGCGACTTATTGAAAGTAACCATCCTCATACCTGCCGTGTTTCGTCCCAGTAGAACTCCTTCCCAACTCCTTCAACGGTGTTCATACCAAATTAATACCAAAAGTTAAATATGACATACTCCCCGACAATACAACTGGCCCATCAGTTACAGAGAATATGCTGTAAAATCCTGTCATAAATAGAAAAATAAATTCAGTTGTTATGTACGCTCCAAGCAATGAACTCACCAACACCAAATGCGCCAACTTTGGCGGGGTTGGTATTACCCATGCCTAAATGGAACGGGTCGTATCGAAGCCTCCATGTCAAAGGCCAAGTAACATACCAATCTTTGTGAGTCGGATCCAATCCTCATCTGTAAACTCGTCTCCATTGTTCTTGAAGATCCATTGGACAATCTCAAAAGGGAATCATCAGCCTGATTGGCCAGGATGGAGCACTCGATAATGTACTCTCACATCAGAAGACCTCGGATTACTCTTGGCGGTCTGGAAGCAAATTTCGACAGTGTCAGAGTGTGCATCGTCAGAGTTCTGAAGGAGCTCTCGGAACACTGGAACGAAGTAAATGTTTATTGAAAACGTGGATTTTCAGACGAACGAATGTTACTCCTACAGGTAAATTCCCCTGGATACCGTGCGAGAACCTTGAGAATCAATGCAGGCAGGTCTACCCCGACTGTTGTGGGCAACTGACGGATTCGGATGACTAAGATACTAGTAAACTCATGAGCTTAATGGAACGTACCTCTGCTACTTTGACTTTTTCAGACATTGTTGTCTGTCAGAGATTGTGGAATGCTCTTGCCGGTGAGCTTCGAGAGAAGTTATGCCTTGAACGTAGGTCTGGTCGATGTAGTGCAATAATCGAACAGTAGTTTGATAGGTAGGGGGTGAGGAACAGCTGGGAATGCACAGCAGAGTTAGCCTGTCCCTGAGCGAATTTAAACCGTGAGCGGCGCTTGTGGCGCAGTGAAAGCATGCACCCACAACCCTGTGTGGTATCACTAGCGCTTCATAAGTTTGATTCCATTCCACGAAGCCTCATCCCAAATTATGTGGTTCTTGCACAGCAGCCATGAGGCGGAAGGCGCTAAGATAATGAGACACAGTGCCAGGGCAAGCGGATAACCGCACTGAGGCTCATCCGCTCAGTGGCAGCTTTTTCATGCTATTGTGATTTATCCGCTGCCCAGATGCCCCATCTTTTGCGCTGAACTGTATTATTTCCTTGATTCATTGTATATTGCTCAACACTGCGATCCAGGTTTTAAACTTCAAAGATTGACGGTGGGAGTCTGATACGTTTTGCTCGCTTTAAAACGCTTGGTCAAATCTAGACTCCCAGAGTAGGGTTTTTCCCCCACTGTGTACAGTACTCCCTCCTTCAAACACCGGCTGTCCCACCTGTCGTAGACTTCAGAAACCGCCGCTTGATCGAGGCAGGATCCATATCTTTGGCCCAAACTATGCACACCCAGACTCATTGGAGTAACGACTGCACACCAAATGCAGCGACAGGGTCTCCCGAGAAATCCCCATTGGCAGAACAATAAGCGCCATCGCCAAAATTATTAGGATTCAAAACAATCTCAGTTGGATATCGAGCCACACTGGCAGTGAAATCCAGAAAACGACGGAGCACACACGCAAAAAAAGTCGCGACAGCCCCAAGCACTCCAACATTATGGACCAACTCCCGGCTCCGATGGGAGATGCAATAGGCCAACTCGCCACGCTTTGAGCGCATTGACCGAAAAAAATTTGACGTTGACATTTTGTCAGGCTCGTCTCTCAAGTTACCTGGCCTTGTGATAAAACTTCTGACCTCCGTGATCAGCACGGGATATTCGCTCAACGGATGTATCATACACCCCGACACAGATTAACAGGACTGTTTTACACTTCTTATTCGTACCATGCCCTCCATACACAGCTCCGCTTCTTGTCTATAACCCTGCCCCCCCTTTATCCAATAACAAAGCGGTCATAACTCGATAGATCGCTTCCGAGCGAATCGCGGTAACCTTTTCAACTCATGACGACACGGGGGCTTACTCCCTGCCTTCCTTAAGTTGCTACCCTCACCTCACTACCCGCCTCCCACAAGGCCGAGGCCGACCCTGTAGCGACTGGAGATGCAATGCTTTCGAGGACACACCATCCACAGGACCCCGCGCAAGCGTCATGTGGGAACTCCATCTTCAAGAGCGAGCCACGCCAGACAGTCAGCTGTGCCTCTGGCGCATCACGTATGGATTCATCTACCCTGTTCCAGCAGGCGGGTACCACGATGCACCACATTATCAGCGCAATCTCATCCGAATCACACATGTTCCGTTGATTCGAGGGTTATGACGTCTAGAACCACCCAGCGGCAATATCTGAGGGGATTGATCATATTTGCTTCCGGGGGCATTCGTTTGATTTGGGATACGGTCGTGGATATCATTCAAGTTTGTGGTCCCTTTATGTAGTCCTATGTAAGTATATTTTAAGGATCCATCGAACGGTTCGTCCTCCCCTCTCGACGGTTGTATACATCAGAGCATATGTGTTGCATGCATCCCTCTCCTCGGGCGTTCTGCGCACGTGGGAGAGAATC
>JBBPLF010000511.1:0-23241 GCA_038089615.1 Aureoboletus auriporus
CTGTGAACAATATACCGATGATGTATCCATTGTCGGCTTTACTGGTACCGTATGTTCTGCATGACTTATCGATGTAATCATTTCTGACAGTCAATTAGGCGACCAATCAGACCATCGGTGCTGCATACAGCTATTCTCCTAGATTCCAAGGCTCTAGGGCAGATGGCTTGGTTGGAATGGCTTTTGCGCCTATTTCCCAGCTTGGTTCTATTCCCCTCTTCGAAACTCTGATACGCGAAAAGCAGGTAGATGAACCAGTATTTTCCTTCATGTTTTCGGAATCTGGAGGTGAACTGTTCATCGGTGGAGTGAACCAAAAGCTCTATACTGGACAGTTCGCCACTGCCCAGGTATCCACTGTAGTAAGTTGGAGTGTTGGATGCAAGGGAATACCTAATGATGCCAGTGTTTGCTCAGGGTTATTGGCAAGTGAACATGGACAACATCCTGGTGAATGGTCAGACGCTCCTCAGCGGCGTCGAATCTGTTATCGACACTGGTACCAGTGTCATCATCGGTAAACCATCGGAAGTTTCCCAGCTGTACAATCTTATTGGTGGCAAGCCTGCACCGAGTAAAGGAAACGGTTACTATACCGGTAGGTTCGGATTTGGTCATGTGTGTTTGAATGACTCACACTGAGGCTCTACAGTCCCATGCGATTCCTTCCAGCACATTAGTATCAGCTTTACCTTTGAAGGTGTATCGTTCCAAATCCCTACTTCGAGCCTGAGCCTGGGATCGATTGAGGTAGGGTCGTCAGATTGCCTCTGTAGCATTTTGGGTCAGGACTGGGATGATGGTGGGTATTGATTTAATTCGCTTGAAGGTTCTCCATGCTTATCACCGAATCCCCACCGTTGTGTGCCAGAATTCTGGGTTATTGGGACTAAATTCCTCGAGAATGTCTACACCAAGTTTGATTTCGGTTCTCAAACAGTCGGATTTGCGCAACTTGTTTCCCCGAGTACCACTTGACCGGTTGGGACGAAGTAGAGTCCATAGAGGGGGGGAGGAGGTTGATCGCAAAGGGTGGTGATGCATGATGGTCGTAGGTCCTAATTCTGAACAACAACTGGCGTTCTAATCGGCAATAACACTGGGTATTGCACTGTGGGCACCACGACCGAGTATTTGTAAGAAGAGGATACCCCAAACGTTAACTTGAACTAGACCAAGTTAGACTAGAACGGCGAATCCAATCGATAAACACCGGTACGGAAGTCTGCACGATCACTCCATCGCAAAGCAATGTTACTGGGGCCATCGTTTCACCTCTCAGATGCCTCCAAACTAATGTACTACAACTGGGATTCATTCGAATTCCTGAACGACTTGGACTGCGTGGGAGTTGCGGTCCGGGGTTATTTATCACTACGTCCGTAGCTGATAAACCTCGGGCTCGGTTCGGCCAGATTTCAAAGTAATTGCATTTTCATTTCATCGATGATGACATATGCTGACGAATAGTTACTAGTAAGTAGATGATCCATTGGCACTCCGACTCATTTATAAAGGGTCCCCCTCGCAGTTGTGTCCCGCAACTCACAAAACCTCACAAAACCTGAACTAAAATGACCATGTCCGACGTCAAGATCTGGCTTGGTGCGTGGCATGACGATCCATTGAACACATCACTGATGATACGTCTGCAGTCACTGGCGCATCCTCTGGTTTCGGGCGCGCCATGACCGAACACCTTCTCAACATTGGGAACAAAGTGATCGCCACGCTCCGCAAAGCCGAGGCGCTCGCGGATCTCACCGCACGCTACCCACCCACCCAGCTGCTCGTTGTCAAAGTAGACGTCACCAATGGCGCCGACATCGCTGCAGCCTTTGCGACAGCACAAGAGGTATTTGGCAGAATCGACGTGGTGTTCAACAATGCCGGCTTGGCCATTACAAGCGAAGTCGAATCGGTGGATGCCGCGGGCGAAGTGTATGCGCGAGGCGTGATGGATGTCAACTTTTGGGGTGCGGTCCACGTGAGCAGGGAGGCCGTGCGGTTCTTCCGAGAGGTCAACAAGCCGGTTGGGGGGAGATTGTTGCAGGTGTCATCTAGAGTCGGTCTCGTGGGTGCTGCCGCCAACGGGTTTTATAGCGCTTCGTACGTGTGATGTCCTATCCGTGTCTATATGCGCTCATCATTACCGATATTCGGGACGCAGGAAGTTTGGTAAGTCGCCGATGGTCGATTGTTCTCGAGTGGGAGACTCACGGCTATTACCAGCTCTAGAGGGTCTGAGCGAATGCCTCGCAGCTGAACTCGACCCAGCATGGAACATCAAGGTCATTAGAGGGTCCCTTTTTCTCGTCTCCCTTCTCATGTGTTGTTCCCAGGTCACGATCCTCGAACCAGGGCCATATAGAACCGAGATCTTTGGGGACAACTACCGCAATTTTCCTCAGCACCCTGCATACGCAGACCCCGATTCCCACGCGTCGCAGCTCCGAAAGTTTTTTGGTTCGCCAGAGAGGTTTGATGGCGACGTGAACAAGGCTGCGATCGCGATCGAGAAGTTTACGCGACTCGAGGACGCGCCTATACGGTTCCCGTTGCATAGAAACGTGGTGCAGGCCATGAGGGACAAGGCAAAGTCTCTCACGGAGCTGGCGGACACATATGCAAGTTGGACGGAGGATCTCTACCACGAGAAGTGAGTGGTGCGTGGAGGGAGAGGCTTTGGCATGTCGGAGTGTATTGCAGGTTATTTATTGTATTGTAGAACACCGATATATTACATAATCAGAGTCAGGTTCTGTGGCAAGACGAGATACCATCAAAATGTGGCAAAATGGGCGAGATGTGACGCCGCGTTCGGAACTACACCTCCGCAATTGAGATATCTGTTCGTTGATATTCGGGCACACTATCATTACATTTCTGGATTATGAATACATTTCTGGATTATAAAGATTCAGTTTCAATCGACTTGAGCACCCTCACCAATCTCTCCTTTCTCAGGGGTATCCAAAGGGCATCCGGGCCGCCGCTCGCACCACCAACGGCACCAGCAAGGATCAAACCGTGATCCTTGAACTCACCCAGCAAAGCCCGGAGTGCCGTATCGCTCGTCGCAACGAAATTCTCTCTTGCGAGCGAAAATAGGGCATCATAGCCGAGTCCGAACTGCGCCATGTCAGTAGTGGACGAGGCATCTGAGCTTGTGGGTGCGCCTGAGGTTGCCTCGATACTTTCGAGCTGCCTCGTTCCAAGAAGGATGAATAGCTTCTTGGCCTTGGAGGTGACCGCAGCGAGGACGTGTGCGACGGCGGTCTCCGTGAGCGGTGCACCAGCGCCAGCAGAGGCTGTATTAGCAAGGGCCGAGCGGGCGCCAGTCGAAGCGTATGATGCACCAGTGATAGAGGACCGATCTGCGAATGAAAGTTCGGTGTCGTAGGGCATGAGGGTGGTCATGTCATGCCAAAGAAATGCATACCCGCGTTTGGGAGGGGCGATGGATGAGTCGGATGCAGCTGTATCTCCGGGCTGAACCTTGCGCGCGAGGAGCTCAGTGGCGGACCAGAGGAGGGGAGTGCCGAGTCTGTCGACGGATGCAACGAGATGGATGTTGGGAGAGAGCGCGAGGAGGGAGAGTGCGTTTCTCACTTTTTGGGCACGCATGGGTGGAGCGTCGATGTTGTGTACGACGAGATATAGACGACGCGTGCGCGGTGCGTCGGCGGTGGAGAAAAAGGAGCAAATGCGGCGTACTTGCGCGTCGGAACCGGAAGCGGCAGCGTTGGCTACACCGGGGACGCGTTCTATGGAGGCAAGCACGTCTTTGAGCGTGGTGTTGGGGTGGAAGCCGTTCACGACAACAGCGTGGCCACGGCGCGCGAGTACTTGGGATGCCAAGTCATTAAGGACGGTGCGCTTCGAGCCGAAGCCATAGAAAACGAGATTGAAGCCCTGGTCGAGCTCGTGGGCGTAGCGGCGAAATGCGGTGTGGACGTCGCGATGGCCAGACCAGCGCGTTGTGGGCTGGGCATCGGCGCGAGCGTTGTAGGCAGCGATAGCGTCGTTGTACTCGTGTTGGGAGAGCGGGAGAACGCGCGCAGAGAAGACATTGGCAGAGGTGCGGGCGCGGGAGGCAGCGTGGATGAAGTAAGCATCGAGGGCAACGGGCACGTGCTGGGCGTCGGCGTCGTGGAGAAGCGTCTGCTCGTTGTCTGAGACGTCGCTGTCGGTGTCCATGAATAATTAATTACTTAGATAATTAAATATGACACGATCAGATAAGACGCGCCGATAAAAAAAAAGACGGACAGACATCTCTTTCTCTTCCATCTCATCCTCCGCAAAAAAATGGCGCCCATTGGAAAGCTCTACTCGTCCCCGAACATGCGCCAGACCAGAGTCGTATGTACAATCGGTCGTCCCTGCTCTAGCCCTCTGACATGTCACAGATTAGGAGCGTCGCCGCTCTCGCTGGCCTTGAGCTCGAAATCCCGACTGATTACAAGCATCATGAGGACAACAAGAAACCCGAGTTTCTCGCAAAGTTCCCACATGGCAAGATCCCCGCTTTCGAGGGTTCCAATGGTTTCAGGCTCTTCGAGGGTGCTGCCATCGCCCACCACCGTGCGTATTTCCTTCCCCTTGACCACGCATCGCTCGATGTGATCGGGAAAGACGAAAAATTATTTATCATTCAGTTATCCCTGTCTTAACTTGCAATGTCGATATCTCGCAACTTCTGACCCATCGTCTCCTTGATCATCGTTTGATCGCACACTGACGCGACCCATCCTCGCAGTCGCCGCCCTCTCGCCAAACGCTAACCTCCTCGGCACTTCCCCAGAGGACCAAGCCCTCGTCCAGCAATGGATCCATTTCTCCGAATTAGAGATTGATATTCCATCGACGGTTGTTAATCAGTCGCTGTACGGTAGTTTGGTCTATAACAAGGCTGTGTGTCCCCCTTTCTTCCCCCACATTGCAAATCTCATCATCTGTTACAGATCCATACCACCATGATCGAACGACAAATTAGGTCGCTCAACACCCTCGAGGGACATCTATCGACCCGCACATTCCTTGTTGGCGAGCGTATCACCCTCGCTGACATTAGCATTGCTGCCGCCGTCTACCGTGCCGTCAGTATCACCGTAGACGCCGAAGCCCGTTCTAAGCTCGTCAATACTATCCGCCACCTCGAGACAGTCGTTAACCAACCACAGCTGAAGGGAATCTTCGGCGAGGTCACATACATTGAAAAGATTGCCCAGTATGTCCCTCCCAAGAAGGAGCCAAAACCTGCTCCCGCCCCTCCTGCACCAAAGAAGGAGAAGGAAAAGCCCAAGGAGGTGGAAGCAGACGAGGAGGATGACGGAAACCTCGTCCCTGAGGAACCCAAGGCCAAAAACCCGCTTGATCTCTTACCAAAATCATCCTTCAACCTCGAGGATTGGAAACGCGCGTACTCTAACAAGGACACGCGTGGACCTGACGGTGCTTTGGAATGGTTTTATGCCAAGTGCGCCCCTGCGTTTCCCCGTTGCCGCATTTTATTGACTATCATGTAAACAGCTTTGACAAGGAAGGCTTCTCAGTTTGGCGAGTCGACTTCAAGTACAACGAGGAACTCACCCTCGTATTCATGTCTTCTAACCAAGTCGGTGGCTTCTTCAACCGCCTTGAAGCCTCGCGCAAATACCTCTTTGGTTCTGTGGGTGTTCTTGGAGAGCCTAACGCATCCATCATTTCGGGTGTATTGATCCTACGGGGTCAAGAGGTCAAAGCTGTCGTTGACTGTGCCCCTGACTGGGAGAGCTACGAGTACAGGAGGTTGGATTTGGACAATGCAGACGAAAAGAAATTTTTCGAGAGTGCCCTCGCTTGGGACTTGGAGCTCGATGGTAAGGCCTGGAAGGATGGCAAGAACGTGAGTCGCGCACTTTTCATCAGCACTCAGATACTAACATCCTTTTTTTAGTTCAAGTAGAAGAAAATATGATTAGATTAGATAGGTGTAGGCTTTTTGTGTTGTCGTCATGCCCAAGTTACGTTTGTTTGACTAAACACCCAGACAGCAATAATGCTTGTACTTTGGTTGCATGATTAACGTGCGATTCAAGTGTAAAGTCTAAGGCGTCGTTATACTTGAAGAATGTGTAGGCCCAAGTAAGTTATAACCACGCTTACTGGCGATACACTCTTGAAGTCTTTGTAGATCTTGGAAGTCATAATCATCGGTGTTCAGTTGCCATCACATGTCCATCCGGGCCGGACATTGACCTATTTTGAATTTTTTCAAGCTATGGCAGTGCCTGCCACTGTTCTGCCACACCCCTCCGGCCTTCCTTGCGTACTTACTTATATGGCTTGGCCAGCTCACTCAGGCTGTGGTACTTCAGGCCGCCCCCAGTTTCCTTTACAGAACTTAATTTCGGCTTCACTAACGCCACCGTCATGGTGATCGGTTAGAGTGCTTTGTCGCAAGGTGCTGAGTCTGGAATACCTTTTCGTTCAGTTCTTCAGATCCTCTTCGGCGACATGACCCCGCAGGACATTGTTCAGGTAGGTATTACACGCGGTATTCATGAATCATGTTTCATGCGGGCAATGCGCGCCGAGGTGTGACAAAATTTCGCTCGGGCCGTCATACGCATCCCCGTCCGCCATCCACTCGCAGGTATAAGAGAGAGACTTGAGAAGCGATGTCTTTCCTGTCTTTCAAGTTTATCACCCATCCCTTCCCGATAATACCATCCTCGAATTCATGCTCAAACGTATACTCCTCTCCTCTGGCTTTTTGGGCGTGGTGTTGGGAAGCCCCGCCCGGTCACTCGAGTCTCGACAGATACAATACGTTTATCCGAGCTCGGATGCTGCCAGCTCTGCAGCCTGTTTATCTCTCCAGAACAGCTGCAATGCAAATAGGGTCGACCTGAACGATTTTTACAGTTATGTGCCGTGCATCATGCTCACGACGTGCTTGCTGGTCATCGACGGGTACGATCCCGCACAGGTCTTGGAAGTATCGGGCGCTCCGGCCAATCAATCCCGTCTGACAGAAGAGGTGGGTCTCATAACCCAAGATCTGCCTACGGTCGATCGATCACTGAGGAATTCTAGATATTCTACTCCATGTCCGATGGAAACACGTACATGACTCAGCAAAATTACATCGACGCTTACTACGGCGCACTCTCGCAGACACCCAATGGCACATACCCCGACAAGTATATATTTCTCTTTCTCTACAAGCATATATACTGAATCTCCTCTAGTGTTACGTATGTCGAAGGTCAATGGCAGGAGATCGCTGCATGGACTGACTCTTGTGACACGTTGAACATCCCCTACAGCAACTTTGCGGTACGCACTGCGGGAATCAAGCTTGATAGCTCAACATGGCTCACACCTTCTCCAGGATTGGCTGGAATATGCCTCCGTGCCTGGCGTCTGCGGAGCGGTCGGCTCCTGCGATCCCGCTCTCGAAGCCACGCTCAAGCCTTGCGTCCCACAGCCCATCACCGACAACGGCTCGTGCGCCGAGATGGTGCGCCAATGTCAGCTGTGGGTTACCGGTGGCCTCTTCCAGAACGAGTTCTGCGTCCTCGCCAGCTTTTGCTACGCGTGGACCAATACGAGCACGGATGCGCTTCTCCTGGACGAGTATCCGTCGTACCTGGTGGCCCCCACGACATCCCAACAGGCGATGCTGTCCGAGGACGTGTTTTATAACATGACGGGCGGCGCGTCAACAATGTCTCAGCAGAATGCGATCGATACTTACTATAGCGCGTTGGTATGTCCCGTCGTCACCCGCTTGTCACGAGGCTGCTCATACTGATATGTGATGTCTATAGACGGGAACGTGGATATCTTTGGGTGGACCCTTTGGCGCGATGACGCCCGAGAAAACTACCAACGACGGCCCGTATCCTACCTCGTACGCAACGTCGGGTGTGTACAAGCGTGTTGTTCAAACTGACATGATACCTTTTGTCTAGATCGCAATACGTGATCGATTTTTGGGCGATCATCAGTGCATGGACGGGGTTCTGCGACACGCTGGAGATTCCGTATTCGAATCTGGCTGATTATCTGTCGTATGCTGCGGGGAGCGGTTATCACCCGACATGTTGATCGCCTGTGATTCGGGACATTTTCCTTTGCACCTTCGGATCGTCGTCTTTCAGAGACAAGAGCTCTTCATCTGTACTTGTGATTTATATCTATTGATCCATAGCTCAATCATCTTGACGTATGGTTCAAAGCTGACTCCAATAACAGTCGACTCAGCCCTGTGATCACGACTGTGAGTTACCTTTCGCTCGTGGGTGACCTTTTTTCTTTCACGTTTATACAGCTCCGCCAACGTGAGACTGGTCGCGAACTCATTCTCTAGTGAGATCTACGTCTGGTTCCGCTTTGGGGTGTGAATCAATTCACACTTGCTCGATGTCACCTTTTTGTAGGTCGCCGCCACTGCCAGCGAAGTCGCATCGGTGTGCCTGGTCCCCAGTGTCCTTCTCGGAGTCGATAAAATACTCGCATCGTATTCTGTAAATGAACAAACGGCAACCATAGATTGTCAATTGGGTCTCATCAATCGATCATTCGTCGTGATAGAGATCCATTGTCCAACTTTCGTAGGTGTCCGCCAGCTCCGACAGGACTTTTGCCTTGTCCCTCATGCTCCTCACGACATCCCTGTGTAACGGGAACCGTATTGGCGCGTCTTCCTGTCGGGTCAGCTTCTCGATCACGATCGCAGCCTTGCCGACGTCGCCATCGAATAGCTCTGGCGCTGCCAGAAACTTGCGGAGCTGCGACGTAGAGGAATCCGGTTCTGCGTATGCAGGGTGCTGTGGCACACCGTAGTGGTTATGCCCGAGGATTCCAGTTCTGTAAGGCCCTGGTTCGAGGATCGTGACCTGGGAGCAACAAATTAGAACGGGGTGGAGAAGGATAAGAATGGTGGAAGTGCCGATGACCTTGATGTTCCATGCTGGGTCAAGTTCGGCTACGAGGGATTCGCTGAGACCCTCTAAAGCTGGAGGTGGCTATATGAGTCTCACACAAGAGGACGATCGATCATCGCAGGCTTACCAAACTTTCTATATCCCGAATGTCAGTATTAACAGGTAATGATTGGGACAGGAAGTTACTACACGTACGAGGCACAGTAGAACCCGTTTACAGGAACACCCACAAGACCCAGCCTAGAGGAGACCTGAAGCAGTCTACCCCCAGAAGGTTTGTTGACCTCTCGGAAGAACCGTACGGCTTCCTTGCTCACGTGAGCCGCGCCCCAAAAGTTGACCTCCATCATGTTGCGAGCGTATGGTTCGCCTGTGGAATCCAGGGATTCGATTTCACTCGAAAAGCTAACGCCCGCATTGTTGAACACGACGTCGATTCTTCCAAATACCTCTTCTCCTTTTGCAAAGGCTGCCGAGATGTCGGCTGTATTGGTGACGTCGAGTTTAACCACGATCAGCTGGGTGGGTGGATGGCGTGCGACGAGATCGACAAGGGCCTCTGGTTTGCGGAGGGTGGCGATCACTTTATTTCCGATGCTGAGGAGATATTCAGTCATGGCACGACCGAAACCGGACGAGGCGCCAGTTACTGCATATAATGAGTGATTTTTTCGAACAACACTGACACAACGCACCAAGCCAGATCTTGACGTCGGACATGATCGTTTTACAACTGGGTCGCGAGGTCAGCGGCCCTGTTTTGTAAACGAACCCACGAAGCTTAGTGAGCATAATCTGCAGTAGATCTCTGCCAATGAGTGTACGTCATAACGGATTTTGCCGAAGAGACGATGATAGTGGGGTGACGACGAACTCCGAGTCATTCCGAGACCAATATTTCATCTGTTTCCGCGCCACCGATGTTAATGAGGTGTGAATCAATTCAACCTACTCGATACTTGTACTGGGGTATGTAGTAACATGTTGAGAAGTCGGGCATCGGGAACGTAACGTGCGGGCAGTGAGGCGGCGAGACAAAACGACGATGGCGGATAAAGTCTACGTACAGTCAATACTGCATAGTACGCCCGAACGATACCGTGACTACCAATATCCGACATAGCTTCAAGTTCCCTACTGCCAGTGGTGCGTTACCGACCCTTTACTTCCCCGCCCGTGTTGAAGAGCCTGGCCCCCAGTGTCCTGCAGGTTCTCAGACCCTCAGCTCCTCACACCATATTCCGGAACTATGTAGTAGCAATTAGTTTTAATGAACATGCGGGAACACATCAATTTCTTAATTAGAATGACGTCCGGTTTCTGACATCCGTATACAAAATTACAAGCTTGAGAACCAACCCAGCGTTGAAAGTGATCTACATACCGGAGCCTCTCATCAATAATGCTTCATTTGTCGTGGTACAGATCCTTTGTCCAACTTTCATAAGTGTCCGCAAGCTCCGACAGGGCCTTGGCCTCATCCCTCGTCACACTCAGGATACTCCTGTGCAACGGGAAACTTATTGGCGCATCCTCCAATCGGGTAAACTTCTCGATCACGATCGCAGCCTTGCCATCCCACAACTCTGGGGAGGCGATATACCTGCGGATCTGCGACGCAAGGGAAGCTGGGTCTGCGTATGCAGGGTGCTGAGGTACATCGTGGTGGATATGCCCAAAGATCCCAGTTCGGTAAGGCCCTGGTTCGAGGATCGTGACCTGGGAACAACAAATCAGAAAAGCATGAAAACAGTGGAAGTGCAAATGACCTTGATGTTCCATGCTGGGTCGAGTTCGGCTGCGAGGGATTCGCTGAGACCCTCTAAAGCTGTAGATGGCCATATGAGTCTCGCAATCGAGGACGATAGACCATCGGAGACTTACCAAGCTTTCTGTTTCAGGAGCATCAGTAGCGTACAAAAACTGGTATATCGCAGCAGTCTACCACCAGAAGGCTTATTGACCTCTCGGAAGAACCGTGCGGCTTCTTTGCTCACGTGAGCCGCATCCCAGAAGTTGACATCCATTACGTTGCGAGCGTACGGTTCGCTCGTGGAATCCAAGGATTCGGGGTTCACTTGTAAGAGTCACACCGGCATTGTTGAACACAACGTCGATTCTGCCAAATACCTCCTGTGCTTCTGCAAAGGCTGCGGTGATGTCGGCTTTATTGGTGACGTCCACTTTGAGAACGAGCAGTTGGGTGGGTGGATACCGTACGGTGAGATCGGCAAGGACCTCGGGTTTGCGAAGGCTGGCAATCACTTTGTTCCCGATGTCGAGAAGATGTTCGGTCACAGCACGATCGAAACCAGACGAGGCGCCAGTGACTGCAGACTTATCATGAGCGATTTCAATTGATGGATGGCGATACAACTTGAATGCACCAAACCAGATCTTGGGGTCACATCATGGGAAACCGGAACTTGCGATAAGACCCTTATAAACCATAATCGGAGGTTACACATATAAAAAATGTATAGACATCCATCATTACTTCAGTCTCTTACGAACGCAGTCCAGCTCATTGAACAACTTCGGGGTGCCTTTTGGACCGAACTCGTCTCTATTCCTGGGTTAAATAACATGCATGCTATCACGAGCTCAGAACCTCAGAGCAACTAGTTGTGCGTCACGTCAAAACACTCTATCCAGCGTTCCCCATGATGCACAAAGCGGCTCAGATCAAATGTGATCCTTTGAGCGCCAATAACCAAGGTTGCTGGAGGTAGGCAGAGAGCAGACTTTGGGTAGTAGTGTGGTATCCAAAGGAGGAGAGCACCAGATGTACTTCGCAGCCAGCCATCATCGCTGAGTGTCCACGTACGTGCATCGAGGTAAGCATGCAGAGAATTGAAGCCATGCGGCAAGGACGGCAGGTGTTGAGGATCATGGATATCAAGTGGCGGAGTGATGACAGGGGTTGTCTCGGTATCCCAAATGCGCACTGTTCTGTCGTCAGAGCCAGAGACGATGCGCTTTCCATCAGGTGAAAATGCGACTGATGTGACGTGGTGAGTGTGTCCATTGAAGGGCCCAGCAACGACAGAGCCTGTTTCGGTATCCCAAATGCGCACTGTTCTGTCTTCAGAGCCAGAGACGATACACTTTCCATCATGTGAAAACCCGACTGATCTAACGGAACCAATGTGTCCGTTGAAGGGCCCAGCAACAACGGAACCCGTCTCGACATCCCAAATCCGCAGCGTTTTGTCGGAAGAGCCGGAGACGACGCGCTTACCATCAGGTGAAAACCCAACTGATCTGACCCAATCAGTGTGTCCGTTGAAGGGCTCAGCAACCGCAGATCCTGTCTCGGCATCCCAAATGCGCACTGTTCTGTCGTAAGAACCGGAGACCACGCGCTTTCCGTCAGGTGAAAAGCCGACTGATGTGACCCAATGGGTGTGTCCGTTGAAAGGCCCAGCAACGACGGAGCCCGTCTCGGCATCCCAAATGCGCACTGTTGTATCTTCAGAGCCGGAGACGACGCGCTTTCCATCAGGTGAAAACCCGATTGATGTGACGTAATGGGTGTGTCCGCTGAAGGGCTCAGCAACGACAGAGCCTGTCTCGGCATTCCAGATGCGCACTGTTCTGTCTCGAGAGCCGGAGACGACGCGCTTTCCATCAGGTGAAAACCCGACTGAGGTGACGTAATCAGCGTGCCCGTTGAAGGGCCCAGCAACGACAGATCCTGTCTCGGCATCCCAAATGCGCACTGTTGTATCGTCAGAGCCGGAGACGACGCGCTTACCATCAGGTGAAAACCCGACTGATCTGATGTAATGAGTATGTCCGTTTCCATTGAAAGGCCCAGGGACGACAGAAGTTGTCTCGGCATCCCAAATGCGCACTGTTTTGTCTTGAGAGCCGGAGACAACGCGCTTTCCATCTGGTGAAAACCCGACTGATGTGACGTAATAAGTATGTCCGTTGAGGGGCCCAGCAACGATAGAGCCTGTCTCGGCATTCCAAATGCGCACTGTCTTGTCTTTAGATCCGGAGACGACGTGCTTTCCATCAGGTGAAAACCCGACTGATATGACCCAATCAGTGTGCCCTCTCATAACGCTCTGTAATGATGGCATGAGTTCAACTTCGCCATTGTTCATTTCAACTGTCTCCTTGAGTTTGTCACCGTACATCCGTCGGATCTGCGATCTCTCTCCCCACATTGGCACTGCAGAGACATACAAGTGCGGTGTGCTTTGAGAAATCATCCCTCGAAACACTGTCATGAATTTGACGACCTCATATGCGAGATCAGCCAACTCCTTGTCGCTGTCCTATTTCATCGTCAGTTTCATAAAAAATCTGGCTAGAGATTCACCAACCCGATACCATCGTTCCAGTCTTTCCATCGCCGGTATCACCGCCTTGGTTTCACCCACCAGACTGAGTGCCTCCAGCCAAAAAAGTAATCGAGAATGCATGAATGACTCGATATCGGAGAGCCCATCAAAGTCGGATGGCCTCGTGTGTGACAGATCGAGATGGGTTGCGAAATACTGACATGCGTAGGCAAGGGAGTCTTCATCTTGGCGTCAACCGTGGTATCGTTCCTTGAGAATACCTTCAATCCAGAAGTCAGCCTTGAGTATCTCCTGATCTCGAACGGTGGCACCAGCATGGAAAGACTTGATAGTATGTTTGCTACTGTGCTGGAGTCAGTAGGGGACTGGAAGAATGCCCGCTTCGTCGACGAGTACTACGCGATCGTCGGTGCTGTTATTGTTGGACAGGTCCCAATGACCGTCCAAGCCATCGATCAACTTTTAGGATTGAAACGCCCATCATCTGCCATCCTTTCGTCTCTTCGCTTTCTGCTTCGGTACAGTGAAGATAAACCAATCAGGACCATCCATACCGCTGTCATGGATTATCTCACAGACCCGAAGCGCTGTGGGAGGGAGCGATGGTTCATCGATACATCAGATCGGCATCGGTTTCTCGCCGGTTGCTGCCTGCGGCTGATGAAGGAGCAACTGCGTTTTAACATATGCAGTCTTGAGACATCTCATGTGTTCAATGAAGATGTCCCTGGGCTACGCGATCGTGTTCAGGACTCGATTCCAGACTCCTTCCATGTAGCGTGAGAGTTTAAGCATGATTCGACGTCTCGGCCAGTCATCTGGGAGCCCACACGTGGGGCGATTCCGATGGATTCTAGACACGCTATGGTACAAGAAATCGAGCACATCCTTGGCAGCCGTGGATGCCAGGAGTTCGACCCTATTGATGTGGTTGTTGTTTGGGGATGACATGAATGGCTCGACGATGTCCGGTTCGGCCCGACTGGTGATCATAAATTTGAGCGGGAGCGCACGTTCGGTGAACCTCTTTGCTACAAGATCCACAAGCACCCTACGTGTTTTCTCGTCTCCACATTCATCGAGAGCATCCAGAATGACAAGGAGGGGGGAATCGAGCGTAGCGCGACATGCGGCCAAAGGCTCATGAAGAAGTGTTGTGAACTGGGTGGCGAGGGATTCGATGGCTATCTTCGGATTCCGTTTGATAGCAGCAAGGATGGCAACTCGGATATCTGAATTGTTGATGGCAAGTTGATAGGCAATGGTGCGGATGACGCGGGTGGGATGACTCGAGGTGGGGTTGTCCCTGTCAAAGAAGAGGTACGCAACGCACAGTCCTCGACATTCCTCGGCAACAGTGTGTGCTATAGCACTTTTTCCAAAACCTGCATCGCCAGAAAGCCAGTGGATGTTGGTATCGGAGAATAAGCTCTGTGCCCAATGAAGAATAGGATTGATGATGTTCCGCCGTGTGCCCTGGAGACATCCCTTGCGCCCAGAAGGATCCATATTAGCAGGCTCCAGGACTTGGTTGAGAAGCGCTAAGAACACCTATGAGGCATAGGAAATCGGAGAAAAGATGTCGACTGACCTTGTTCTGTATGACTGACAGTCAAAGCGGGTTTAGGAACGAAGACTTGATTTTGGCGAGCTAACAACACGGATGAATCATAAGAGTAGGAGAAAATCATATGAACTGACTTTGATCTGTGTGACTGTCTGTCGAAGTGCATTCAAGAGCTAACATATGTGAGCTGAAAGGAAGCTGGAAAAAACACATCGACCCACTTTGCTGTGGGTGACTGGCTATCGAAGGGGATTCAGGATTCAGGACTGATTTGAAGAGATCCGTGAGCTAAATGACGAAACGGGAGAAAAACATTGACCAACTTTGCTGTGCATGATTGTCCGTCGAAGTAGATTGAACAACTAAAACTTCTGAAGTGCGCGAATTACAAGATTGGTGCTGAATTCTACATGTAGACTAACCTTGTTCTGTATGACTAGCCATCGAAGTGGATTCAGCCATGATAGGGTTTGACATTTGGGCTGGGGAGAACTTGGAGGTAGAGGCTCTGGCCTGAAGCGGTGGTGGGAGAGAGGGTTGAGGCGATTGTGGCAGTGTGACATTTTGGTTCGCTCGTCGACTAAACCAGTTTGAACTGGTCACTGAATGGTTTGGCCCCCAGGTAAATCACATAGTTGGCATCGTATGCTCTTCAGAGCTCTCGCTGTCCCGGGTGTCAATCCAATTTATTTACGAGTGGTAACTTCGTACTAAGGTGAGATTCGACAACATCACGTGATGCTGATACCGTTGTGACGCAGTGTTTTTGGGAGACGGCTGTCTCACGCAGCTTCACATCATGGAACTAGTTACCCTACTAGTAGTGTGAAAAAAAACATGTGATCACATGTGACTCGGTAAGGTTCAAGTGCCAACTAAATTGTAGAGGCTGTGTTGTAGCCCATAGCCCCGCCCTTGGATGCTCAACAATGCCCAAGGCGGCAAAGAATCCAACTACATGCTTTGCTGTTCAGTGCTCCCAGTGCTGGCAAATCATCTGACAAACTCAAAGCCCCCTTGATCCATTGGGATTGCGACCTCTCTTTTCATATGTCTAAGCTGCTGGACTGGTGTAAAGAAAACAAGGCCACATGCATGAAGATCTTTTCAGATTCAATGCAAGATGCGAAGACTGCTGGCCAGAAGAAGGAAGTATCTAGTACATCAAAATTGTATTACATCCTCCAGGCCATTTGTGTCATCTTTGCCAATGATCCAAATGAGGAGGTTTGCTGGCTCAGTCAGATGAATCCAGAACTCTTTTTCGGGATTAAACCTGAAGTCGCAGGTATGAAGGGAACAATGTGTGGGAATCTACTCACATGTGGATGGAAAAACGAGTAGGTGATAATCAAAACGTAGAGCCTTCAACTAGAGAGTCAAGGGTAGTAGTCGAGTAGTGTGGTGGAATAGCTCAGAGATAAGGTGGCTCAGTGACAAAAATCACTGTATAAGACTCTAAAGAAATGAGGAAAAAATGGCCAGAAGGGCCAGCCTTATATACGTCTACAGCAGTGGCTGTACCTCTTAAATAAGCTATGTGATATATGAATATCCACCAATAGCATAAAGAGAGCTATGGAATCTATAAAGTAAGTTGCTCTTATCTATGACATCATAAGAATGGAATGAGTCATAATGAATAGCATAAAATCCCTTTATATGGAATTGGCCAAATGACTAATAAAGTCACCTTCCTGATAAGGAAGAAAGTACCATGGAGGGTATAGCTAATTACCATATTTGGTAGTGGCCGTGGCCAAACGCAAGGATTACAATGTTAGAGTGAATCCCTGCTTATGTAAGAAGCAGTCTAGACTCTGTAACACAAGTTAATGTGTCAGCAGTCGTAGTTCACTCATAACATTGTCTAGAATCATAGTTATAAAATAGAAGATAATAAATAGAATACTATGATTCTCAACACTCCTCCTCACTGTTCATTGTGAATGTGAGTTTCAGTAAGAGAATGGTTTGAGTGTAAGCATCTTTCTTCCATCTTGGAATTTGATCTCTCCAAGGTTCTTTGTAAAGATATCTGCAAACTGTGAATTGGTGGGAACATAGAAGAGTCTAATTTCACCAAATTCCACAGCCTCTCGAACAAAGTGTTTGGGAATCTGGACATGTTTGGTTCATCCTTCTTGTGCGGGATTGGAAGCAAGGAATATAGCACCTTGGTTATCACAACACATAGGTATAGGTGGTAGGAATATGTGGATCTCTCTGAAGAGGTTGTGGATCTATTGGATTTGTTTCGCACATTCCATCATACCACAATATTCTGCTTCTGTGGAAGAAAGTCTCACATGCTTCTGTCATCTGGAAAGCCAAGAGACTATTCTGTTTGCAAGGAAGATCGCATAGCTTGTGGTGGAACGTGATGTTTCAACGTCTCCAGCCCAGTCTGTATTGGAGTAGGTGATTAGACCATTCTTGTCACCAATGCCAGAGTAGACAATGCAGAGTGATTGAGAGTGGGATAGATAGTGTATAATGTGTAACGCCTTCTGCACGTGTTCTTCCATAGGGTTGGAAGAGTACTGGGACATCTTGATGACAGAAAATGCGATGTCGGGACATGTTCCAAGCATGATATAGAGTAGTGATCTGATGATTGACTGATAATGACTGCATAGAGAAGAGGATGTTTCGCCAGAGTTGGGTCTTGGCTGGTAGCCGGTAGGAAGAGGTACTGCAGTTTCTTTACAGTTCTCTTGATCAAAGCGGTCAACCACTTTCTTGGCATATTTCATTTGATTGAGGATAAGGGTATATTTCTTTCTGTCCCTGGTAATCCTCATGCCAAGATACTCCTTCGCTTCTCCTAGATCATGAGATTCCCATTTCTTCATGAAACGTGACTTGTGTGTGAGGACAGAGGTCTTGTTGCTACTGATAAAAAGAAACTTCACACGGAGATGGCAGCACTGTTGTCTACCATAATTCCCTTCCCTTGCAAAGACTTGAGAATTCCAAATACAACATGCACCACTTCTCCATGTCATCACATCCAACTGGACTGACAGGCTCTCAACCAGAACATTGGATACGGCTTGACGCGTCGACAGGCTGAGGTCTCGTGTCTGATTCCCAATGCGCCACGCACTCTTTAAGCAGCCATGGAATCTCGACAAACGTGATCGGTGCCGAGGACGCCTCCATCGTACGCCAACACTCCTTGTACGCCTCCCACCTCGGCATCTTCTCCACCTCATGCAAATCGAGCTCCTGACGCATCTGGTCTGCGCGGGCCTTAACGGCTCTGCTTGCCGGACGCGTCTCAGAGGAACGCTATTGGCGCGGACCGTTCATTCTTAGAGTACTCGCGAAGCGCGCGTTCGTATTCGCGTCTTTTTTTCTGTCGCATTTTCCATTTGTTCCTCTGGATACGAAGAGTGTCCGTACGAGGTACTCCATCACGCGTCGGTGATGCAATTCCCCGAGTGCGTTTCATTCAGTCATTGAGACGATGTGTGCGGTGGGAGACGAACAAGATCACGTCGGTGTTTTATAAGCATGTCCTGGATGGTTCAAGCTGCTTTCGCGTCAAGGACGGCGACTGCACACCACTTCAATTGATCTATGTGTACAAGTGACTATCTGTGCCTGGTTTATAACCTCTTTCTCCGGCATAGATTCAGTCTACGGAACATCTTAAACATGTTCACAGTAAACACTAGGGCAAAGGTAAAGGCAGTTGTGTAACCTAGGAGCAAAACTCCTAAGTAAAATCGAACTTGAACGAGCCCATGAAATTGCGCAGATGGCTTGCCGCTACGGGCGCAGTCTCAGGGACACATAATGGTAAGTAAATACGTGATCGTCAATGGTACGAACTCATTCATGTTGTACAGTACGACTTTGGTAAGACTAAGTAGTTGGAAGATGCGGCAACTATCGACATAGCACAGAATTTGGACTGGAACCGACTGACAGGGCAGAACCTCCCATTCACTTATCGTGGTAGAGGTCCTCCGTCCAACTTTCATACGTGTCTGCCAGCTCCGATAAAACCTTTGCTTTGTCCTTCATGCTAGCCACGGTACTTCTGTGTAACGGGAAACGTATTGGCGCATCCTCGAGTCGGGTCAACTTCTCGATCACAATTGCAGCCTTGTTGACATTGCCATTGAACACCTCTGGCGAACCGAAATGATTTCGCATCCTCGACGAGGGGAGATCCGGGTCAGCATATGCAGGGTGTTGGGGTGATCTGCGGAAGTTATCAAGGATCGCAGTTCGGTATGGCCCTGGTTCGAGGATCGTGACCTAGAAGCAACAAATAAGAAGGAAAAAAGGAACAATGGAAACTTGAATGACCTTGATATTCCATGCGGGGTCGAGTTCGGCTGCGAGGCATTCGCTGAGACCCTCTAACGCTGCAGATGGTTATGAGTCTCGCCCTTGAGGACAATCGATCATCATAAACTTACCAAACTTTCTGTTCGTGGAATATCGGTATTTAGTGCAGAAAAACTGACATATCAAATCACACGTACGAAGCGCTGTAGAACCCATTACCGGCAAAACCCACAAGACCCAGCCGAGAGGAGACCTGGAGCAGTCTACCCCCAGAAGGCTTATTGACCTCTCGGAAGAACCGTACGGCTTCCTGGCTCACGTGAGCCGCACCCCAGAAGTTGACATCCATCATGTCTCGAGCGTACGATTCGCCTGTGGAATCCAGGGATTCGACTTCGCTAAAAAGGCTAACACCTGCATTGTTAAATACGACATCGATCCTTCCAAATACCACTTCTGCTTTTGCAAAGGCTGCGGATATGTCAGCCTTCGTGGTGACGTCCACTCTGACAATGAGCAGTTGGGTGGATGGATAGCGTGCGGTGAGATCGGCGAGGGCCTCTGGTTTGCGGAGGGTAGCGATTACTTTGTTCCCAATGCTGAGAAGATGCTCAGTCATGGCACGACCGAAACCAGACGAAGCGCCAGTTACTGCAGGATCGATAGTGAGTGATTTGTTCGATGAAGAGCGATAAAACCTACCAAGCCAGATCTTGGTGTCGGACATGGTCGTTTGCAAGTTAGCCAAAGCAACTGCAAGGGCGATAAGCTAGGCTTAGCGAGGATTCAATCAGCTGATGCTGATCTCCGCAGCGAATAAATTTATGTGCCTTACCGAGAGTTGCGAGACGGTGCATTTGCGGAAGAGCTGCGGGTATACTTGCCTGACTACCAGGCAGCAACTCCAAATTAATTTCATCACTAAGTTCACACCGTATTCATAAAGTCGGGGACTTGGCCATCACCTGCTCATTTCCATTTTGCGGTACTGGGCTGTTCGACTCTTCCATTCCAGCCGATCATAATGGCACGTTCGGATCACTCCATCTTGATGGTCTCATCAGTGTCGGCCCGGGTTTGGGTGTGTCGATGGCATGACATACCAGCGTAAGTAGTGGGATCTTGATACCTTGGCACTCGTTTTCTTTGCTGCGGTAGGCTCGCAAAGAACAGATGTCACCCTCGGGCCGCCGTGGCGCAGATATCGAGATGTGACTGGTACAAAACTTGGAGGTCCCTTGGCAAGACTTATCGGCGGAGTCAGTGAAGCTTAGCCACTGGGCTACCGCCGATCGTTGAAACGTTGATTGATCATTGCACTGCACACTTGATGGTGGTTGATGTTCAGGGGACGGGCAATGCGTGACAACGACCAGAGATCAAGGCACCCGCAGCTCTTAATGGACCACAATATCCCCAATCATGTGCACTGCTCCATCACCGTTTATAAGGGGGTTTCCTCGCAATAGCGTCGCCCAAGTTGTAAAACTATCATGTCCAACGTCAAGGTCTGGTTCGGTGAGTTGCATCACTGTCCATCGAACAGATTACTTATTGAACACCTGTAGTAACTGGCGCCTCGTCTGGTTTCGGTCGGGCCATCACCGAACATCAACTCAATATCGGGAACAAAGTGATCGCCACCCTCCGCAAACCCGAGGTCCTTGCAGAACTCACTGCACGCTATCCACCCACCCAACTTCTCGTTGTCAAAGTGGACGTTACCAATAAAGCCGACATTACCGCAGCCTTTGCAAAGGCAGAAGAGGTATTCGGAAGAATTGACGTTGTGTTCAACAATGCCGGTGTGGGCGTTGGAGGTGAAGTTGAATCCGTGGATTCTGCAGGCGAAGTACACGCGCGAAATATGATGGAGGTTAATTTCTGGGGCGCGGTTCACGTGAGCCAGGAAGCCGTACGGTTCTTCCGAGAGGTCAATAAACCTTCCGGGGGTAGACTGCTTCAGGTCTCCTCTGATTCAGGTATTGCGGGTGTTCCTGTGTGTGGGTTCTATTGCGCTTCGTACGTGTTTTTTTGGGGGGGTTACGTGAATACTGATATTCAATCCGAAACAGAAAGTTTGGTAAGCCTCCGATGGTTGATTTTTCATGAGTGCGAAATTCATGCGGTCGTCCCCAGCTTTGGAGGGTCTCAGCGAATGCCTCGCAGCTGAACTCGACCCAGCATGGAACATCAAGGTCATTGAGTCTCCACTGTTCATCCCTCGTCATGTTCTCATTTGTCGCTCCGACACTCCCAGGTCACGCTCCTCGAACCAGGGCCTTTCCGAACTGAAATCTTAGTAGGGCATAACTTCCACGATCTCCCTCAGCACCCTGCATACGCAGACCCGGCACACCCCGCGTCACAGTTCCGCAAGTATATGGTTACCCCAGAGTTGTGGGATGGCGATGTCAACAAGGCTGCAATCGTGATTGAGAAGTTTTCCAGACTCGAGGACCCGCCGATACGGTTCCCATTGCACGAGCACGTCGTGGGGGTCTTAAAGGCCAAGGCAAAATCTTTATCAGAGGTTGCGGATACGTATGAAAGTTGGTCGAAGGACGTCTACTTCGACAAGTGATGAATTGATGGAATGGCCTCTGCATGTCAATGGATTGTAGGGTCGTGTGCGTAGCACATCGAGTTCATTATCAAACTTGAATGTATATTATGGTATAGACGTTGGCACTACCAAGTCGTTATGGATTGTCATGCTTGTTTATTAGCGACACTGAGGTGTGTCAATGACAAGGCACGAGTTTTCTCACCTCTGCCTCGACTTCGAGTCGTTGTTCACTGCTTGTCACTTTTCCCATACTTTTCACCCCATGGCTGATCCTGCCCTCGAACTTCCCCCAGACTTCGCGCGTCCGACCCGTGGTTGAAGGTATCATGCAGACCAACAACATTGAGGCAGAGGCGACCGTCGACCGCCTTGCTGATATTTGGGAATCTTGTCATGCATCGTCTTTGGGCCCACGCTCCCACTTTTGACAACACCATCAACAAGTCAGATTTGAGTCAGTAGCGTCTTTACCAGGCGAGCGCGTGGTCTCCGGGTTTGACGGCAAAACAGTGCGCATTTGGGATGGTCTGTCTTGGCTGGGCCCATCGGTCACTTCAGTAGTGTTCTTACTACATGGAAAGCGCGTCGTCTCTGGGTGGACGACAGAATGGTGCGGGTTTGGGATGCCAAGACTGGTTCTCGTGGCTGGGCCCTTCCAAGGACACTATCACTCGGGTTCTCGCCTGATGGAAAGCGCGTTGTCTATGGGACTGAAGATGATACAGTGCGCATTTGGGTGGTAAGGTCTCTGTCGTCACTCGTGGCTGGACACTTCAGTCGGGTTTTCACCTGGCGGAAAGCGCGTCGTCTCTGAGTCTAAAGAATCTAAATGCATATTTGGGATGCCGAACTATACACCTGAACCCAACCATTTCGACACCACATCGTGCATTTACATCGCATCATTCCATTGCCATCCCATTTCCTCTGGGGCAATCACCACAACACAGACAACAATGCGTTGTTTATTCAAATTCTATCCCGTCCCACCTCCGCCACACAGATATCGATGCAACATAATGATGCAGTGGTGAGAAGACTTACCAAGGAGAGCTCGAGAAGAACTGCACGAGCCAGGATGCGAAATGCACGTACACAGTACCAGACGGTCATTCCGATGGCCCAGAATGTCCAGAGCGTGACGAGAATATGCGCGACATCAGAAATGAATACGCAACGCCGAGTTAGAGGGTCCCACCAAGGAACCGGGATCTGGACGGAATGCATGGATCTTCCATTGGTAAGCGTCATTCTTTCACGGTATAAGCTTTCATCAGAATCCGAGATTTTGGTCACGTCCACCCAACGTCCACCTCACACTGCACCCCAGTTTCGGGTCGCTGGAACTACTACTACTGCATTGTTGCCAGCAGGGGCTTCCGTGATGTCTACCCCAGATTGCGGCAGATCGCCTGCAGACACGAGCAATTCAGAAATGGTTCCAATTGCTGTCAGTGTACTCTCATCGGGATTCGAGATTATGTCTAATTTTCTAAATAGATTGGTTGCGCTCTTCTGGGCCTACCTCACAGTCTAGCACCTGTG
>JBBPLF010000512.1:0-23225 GCA_038089615.1 Aureoboletus auriporus
ACTGCTGGCATCTGCCGACCGGGAATCTCCCCCTTCCCCACCCTCGTTCACCCATATAAGCAACCCGCGTCGCGGAGGGTCAGCACATCCTCATCGTGCTTTTACTCCCTCTGTCTGGTGCTGCGGGAAGTTCCCTAAACGCCTCCGAGGTAGGCTGGGCGGTAGGGGCAGCGGTAAGCCCCCTGACGAGAGCTTTCGCAGGTTCGAAACCGCCGCTGCCGTGCGTCCACCCTTTTCGTCCCTCCTGTACCGCGCTGAGCACAGCCATCCCATCGCACGGTCCAAATCCTCGGAGATGGACGTCTGGCGGACAGTACATACGGATCGTAACTACCTCGGTCCCCTCTCTCGTGCACAGACTAACAACTGGGTCGCCAGAGGCGACCCAGTTGAGACATCTTGCTCGATGTAAAAAATATACATTTTTTTGTCATTTAATATGAGATCGGAGACAAAAAAAACTAGATCTAGGATGATTTTTGCAAATGTTTCACACTGAATACATGAAAATGTTATTCTAAGCATTTCTCTCCGTACAAACATGTCGTGAATCGTTTGTGTTAAGCTACTTGATGTAAGGATACTGAACGAGCCCTGAGTCAAGTTGCGGGTGGTTCTTTGAAGTGAGAAGAAGCTCTGATCTCATCGCACGGTTACAACTCGACTCGGAGTGCGAGTCGTTTCAGCGCAACGATCAAAGCAATGATTAGGAATCTGATGCCAGCTTTCCAGTCGGGCGGGCTTACTGGCGCACCCTCGACAATTTGAAGATCAGTGTTCCATTTGAATGATCTTACCCCACTGGTTTACCTTTCTGTGCCTGCATCCGCGATGAACTTAATGAGCAATATTACCTATTGGGATGCGACATCCGCGACGCATTGCAGTAGTATTTGGGACTATTTTAACATGGAAGTTAGCTGTAGCCTGCTCTCTGGCACACCATCCATCGTGACAAAACAACCCCCGTCTTTCCAGTCCCGTTCTCTTCAAAGGCCCCCCTCTCTTCTCCTTCCCCTTCTCCGAGTCCTCCTTCTCCACATACCACCAGAAAAACGAGCCGGTCCTGCATCAGGGGAAAAAGAGCACGAGGCCTTCAATAACCTCAAGTCGGGCAGTCCAATTGCCTTCGCCTCCCTCGGGCCTCTACATGGGCAACACCCCGGAGCAGGACTACCCATCGCCCCGCTTCTCTCACGACACATCTGTCGACCCCAACGGCCTCGACATTGCTAGCAATGTATCGTTCATTTTATCCACCCACTCACATCTCTCAGATTATCCCCCCTGCCATACCACTCTCTGTTGGCGATACGTCACCCGACAACTTTGGCGCCATTCCCTCTGGCTGATTTGGGTGACCAAGCCTCCCCCAGCAACCGACACCAAGTTTGGTAATACGGGTGAGTATCAACCTGTGGACACCCCCTGGACAATTGTTTCTATGAAAGTGATCGGGAGAAAGACCGGGGACCGTCAAACTCGTCGACCACTGGGCCGTGACCGTCACGATCCGATCAGAGACTGGGGTGGAGACAAGGACATTAGAGATGGACGCCTCGAGTGTTTTGGCCGCTCACACAGATGAAGCCACGCACCAAGACCCCGTATGGTTCTGATTTCGTGCCTCTTCTTCATTACCATACAGTTGACGATAGGCGCCCCGGTCCACGCGGGCCCTCGTTCGACAACCGCCCCAAGTCTCCTCCATTTGATCCCAGATAGCCTCCTTTCGACTACCATCGTTCATCTGTTGACCGGCTGTTTAGTGTTCACAGTGGCAGTTTGCATTGTGTGGTCATCCCATGATCTTTCTCGTTCTAAACCGCAGCGTGGCGAATACTTGACGGCCGAAGCAGTGACGAACAATAGATATTGACACGCAATGATCAGTGTATAATCACATTCTGATTCCTGGGGTTGGTCTCAATTCCCGGAAGAGTCAGTATCGAGTATGGATAGGCTTAACATAGCTCGGGGAAAAGCGTGTGTGCTCATGTAACTTCTACAAATGGGGGATATAATTTCTACGGGCATTATTTGGTATGCAGAAGGTGGGAGAGAACGAAGACTTGCGAGCATATATGCATAAGGTCCACCAATGTTAGTCGGCACATGATGCCAGTCATGAAAAAGTAGTCTAGCAAGGAATTCAGAAAATAGTTGGGATCACAGCAATTGATTATTATTATAACTCCAAAGATGACTTCCGTTCCAATCAACATGAGTGAGGACGCACGAGAGAAAAGCTTATCGAGCTCAGTGGGGAAGTGTTGAAGGTTTACCGACAGAAAGTACTCGTATGCCTGTGCATAGCTCAGAATGGTGTGCTTAGTACAAGTATGAGAACATAATGATGCAAAGTGTTACTATCTGCCCGTCCTAAGCGCTAAGCGCTTACTGTCCCAGTGTCCACAATCGTGATACTGGTGCATCATGGATCAACGATGTGCGACATTTATCTTCAAGTTGGCCAACTTCACCGGTTCGACAACCAGATCAAAGTCCACAGGATCATGCCAGTGGCCAAATTACTCAAGCAGCTTGATGACGTTGACCTAAACACTGCACCGGGCAAAAGCGATCGTTTTGCGCAGCAGGGGCATACCATTTGCGAGGTGAAACAAACAGGAAATATGACAGTCAAGTTGTGAAAGATTGGATTGCACGTAGCGGAGGTTAATTGCAATACATAAGTATGTATGCGTACTGAGAAAAAAATCGACTGACAAGAAGCCGACGATCAGCTGGTATCACATTTCACACCTTGTTCAATGTATCTCAACATCGATGTAAAAGTCCACAGCGTTGCAAGACTTACCAACCACATCCAGAAAGCCTCCAACTTGTTCTTGGGTGGTGCTTCAGGTGTTTCATCTGCCTCGATCTGTGCAATGTCCGTCACGAAATCCATATGTTGCGGCTTGATGAGGGGTGTGCGATAGTAGAGTCTGGCTCCGAAGTATAGAACGGGAAATAGGATGAAAGAGAGATAACTTGTGACAAAGTTCATGGTGTTCCAGTTTCCCTTGAGGAAGACGCTCCAACCACTGAGCTGAAAGAAGGAATAAATCCCTGTTTTGGTGTGATAGACGAGACACACCAAGGAAATGGTCAAGACGCCAACAAGCCCATACCACGCAGCATATGGTTGAACACGTGTGTAGTATGGAAGGGTTGTACGATCGATCCCCTGGGCTTTCAAACCCTTATGGAACCGAATGTAGGTGATACATATGCCAAACCAGGTCATCAGACCCGCAACGGCTAGCACGTTGACAAACCAGTCAAAGACATTTCCAGCACCACTCGATACAGCCATGAAGGCAAGGAGAGTAAACGATGCACAGAAGGTGACAGAAACATAGCGTAAGCCAGACTTGGATGTCCTGGCAAAGAATGTCGGCGCGTTACCAGAGACAGCCAAGCCATCTGTGTATTTAAATGGTGAGTGATCTATTCCAATCGATGAGTGGTGGAGAACACACAGAGAGCACGCGAGGATATGTACAAGTCACTGGATGCGGCCGACCACGCTGATGTCAATAAACAGGCATTGATGATCTGTTTTGCAATGAACATCCGTGGAAATTTTAGGGCGCCATTACTCACTGAAGGCAGAGAATGAATACCAGCATTTTCGATTGCAATGACAAACGGCGAGACCGCAGCTCCACTTGCCAGTTGTAATCGTGGGTCGGTATAAGGAACGAGCAGACCAATCACGGAAACACCAAGAATATAAAAAAGGAGGACACGAATATACACACGACGAATTGCCTTGGGGAGGTTTCGACGCGGGTTCTTCATCTCACCGGCTGCAATCTGGAAAAGTAAGCACCCAGAACATGAAACGGAAATTAAAAGATAGCTTACGGCAACGATCTCAGTGCCAGTGGAAGAATAAGCAGCGTTGTTGAAGACCGCCCACCATCCGAGGAACTGGCCCTTTGCACCAGAGATCCCCTGGTATTGAGCGAAAGCACCTGGGTGCCTCCAGTAACGGAAGCCGATACGATCGTGACTCGGGCCGCCTCCAAGATCAAGGATAATACCCAATATGATGAGGCCGACGATTGTGAGTACCTTGACAGATCTAGCGAGTGAATCAGTAAAAAAAAATTAAATAAAAAAGATTGGTTGATCACCCACGCGAAACAAAATTCGGCCTCCCCATAGGCACCGGCACCCAATAAGTTGATAGTGATGACGACGATAATACACATTATCACCCAGACCGCGTTGTTGGTGTTCGGGTGCCAGTAATCTATCAAGACGGCGGCGGCGGATAACTCGGCTGTGGCACGTTTATGTGAGGTTGTATAAAAATACAAATAACAACAGATATCCACCGGGGGCTGAGCATAGAAAAATTAGACAGAGGGTACAGATGAACGAAGACCACAAATACCACAGATCGTCCAGGTGTACCAATAATTCCAACCCATTGCAAAGGACAGCGCAGGATTCACGAATCGTCGTGCAAGTTTTATATGGCCACCTGGGATAGGCAAGTATGCAATCATTTCACCAAAGGAGATCTCACCGGACATATCAAGAACAGTTTTTTTTTTCAGGGAGAAAAAGAACCTACTGTGACTGCGATGACAATTGTACCCATGACTGTATAGCCAAGCAATAGACCAGCTGGGCCACCTTCTCTAAGGGAGTTGGCAGTTCCGAGGAAAAGGCCAGTGCCGATGATACCACCAATACTGCACGAACGTTAGAATGAGGCAAGAGGTGTTTGTGTGTCAGTATACCTGATCATGGCCACATGTCGATTCTTGAGCTGCCTGTGCAGTTGTTGTGGTTGACCAGTGGCAGCCAACTCTTCATCTTTGAAGGAAGTGCAGTCCGAAGAGTTCTGGTAAGACTTTTCCGCGTTCTTTCCTGATGCCATTTCCGAGCGTACTAACTGAAAGGCTGGGAAGACGGAAAACAAGTAATGCAAGACCAAGAATTAGTCTAGACCATGTGGCAGTGTTGCTGGTCCCGAGTAGCAATGGCCGCAAATGAAGCTAACATCCCCCGACTCGGACAGATTCAGAGTCCAGATGATGAACGTCGGCACATGATTCACTATCAGGTTGATTATTCTGTAACTCACATGCAACGATGAAAGCACAGCTGCTTACTGGTCTTGTCAGATGACAGAAAACCCCATGTCTGACTCCTTGTCATTGTGAAGGTGTGATTTATTTAATGTGTACTGTTTCTTGGAATCTCTCGGCCCACGGGTTAATTAACGTTCATTCACGCTGGTCCACACTGGCACAGTCCGAGTTGGTGGTCCATTCTGATTCTGGTTCTGGGAAAAAGCCCTTGAGTGGTTCTAGTGTCGGGATCTTCCGCACTACTTACAGAACAAGGACAAGATCGGTTGAGTTAACCCGAATTTCTATAACGGCTCGAGACTACCCAGCGGAAAAAATTTTGAACGACCTCGAGATCCTTGAAAAAATCCATGTAAAGCGAGGTCAACACCACGCAGTGCCAGCTGCCCTCCCCACCCTCTTAGCATGGGCCACATTCCCCGATTCCTCTCCAGAACTACCCCTCGCCTGCCCACGACACATTTGTCGATAACTCCAACGGCCTCGACACTTCGGGTCGCTTTCTTGCTCCCGTCCCCCCATTCCTATTTGTCACAGATGATGATGCGGACACGGGTACTTGACCTATATGAACGTACTAAGACTTGCCAACAATGTAGGTAATAAAGGGGATTGACGGTAAGGATAGATGACAGGATGTTCTAAACGATCCCGTTTCCACGGTTGGGTCTATTCATGCAGTGTTAAACGCTATACATTTTCTTACTAGACCAACCGCTACATTGCCAGGAGGCAGTAAATCCATCTGACGACAATGTTCCTCCGAGTCTCTGCTGGATGGAATTATCTGCACGCTTTCGTCCAATGGGACTCTACATTGGCAAGGGCTTAAAGATTGTACCAAGCAAAGATTATTGCATAGTAGGGACACACGAAGTGAAACAAGCAGACGGAAAATATGGTGGGATCAGATTGTACATTGCGGGCCGGTTAAATATGACGCAGATAAGTATCTAAGTGCGATAGCGAGAAAAAAACGACACAACGAATGGATGCCAACAATCACTGGGTGGCACCCATTACTTTTCACATCTTGTCCAAAATATCTTAAACATCAATGTGAAAGTTGACAATGTTGCGAAACTTACCAACCACATCCAGAAAGCCTCCAACTTGTTTTTGGGCGGGATCTCAGGTGTTTCATCTGCCTCGATCTGTGCGATATCTGTCACGAAATCCATATTCTCCGGCTTGACGAGTGGTGTGCGATAGTAGAGCCTGGCCCCGAAGTATAGAACGGGAAATAGGGCGAAAGAGAAATAACTTGTGACAAAGTTTATGGCGTTCCAGTTGCCCTTAAGGAAGACGCTCCAACCGCTGAACTGGAAAAAATAGGATGAAGTCCATGTTTTGCAGTGAATAATGATAAACGAAACACACCAAGGAAATAGTCAAGACGCCAACGAGCCCGTACCACGCAGCATATGGTTGAACACGTGTGTAGTATGGAAGGGTTGTACGATCGATTCCTTGGGCTTTCAAACCTTTATGGAACCGAATGTAGGTGAAACATATACCAAACCAGGTCATCAGACCCGCAACGGCTAACACGTTGACAAACCAGTCAAAGACCTTTCCAGCACTACTGGATACAGCCATGAAGGCAAGAAGAGTGAACGATGCACAGAAGATGACAGAAACATAGGGAAGGCCAGACCTGGATGTCCTGGCAAAGATCTTTGGCGCGTTACCAGAGACAGCCAAGCCATCTGTGTATTTAAATGGTGAGTGAACGACTCCAATCGGTGAGTGGTGGAGAACATACAAAGAGCACGTGAGGATATGTACAAGTCACTGGATGCGGCTGACCATGCTGATGTCAACAGACAACCATTAATGATCTATCCTGCAATGAGCATCCGTGCAAAATTTAGCACGTCATTACTTACTGAAGGCAGAGAATGAATGCCAGCATTTTCGATTGCAATGACAAACGCCGAGGATGCAGCTCCACTTGCCAATTGTAATCGTGGGTCGGTATAAGGAACGAGCAGACCAATCACGGAAACACCAAGAAGATAAAACAGGAGGACACGAATATACACACGGCGAATTGCTTTGGGGATGTTTCGACGCGGGTTCTCCATCTCACCAGCCGCAATCTGGGAAAGTAAACACCATGAGATTAGAACATGCAGCGAGAATCAAAGGATTGGACTTACGGCAACGATCTCAGTGCCGGTGGAAGAGAAAGCAGCATTGTTGAAAACCGCCCACCATCCGAGGAACTGGCCCTTTGCACCAGAGATCCCCTGGTATTGAGCGAAAGCACCTGGGTGCCTCCAGTAACGGAAACCAATAAGATCGTTACTCGGGCCGCCTCCGAGGTCAAGGATAATACCCAATATGATGAGGCCGACGATGGTGAGTACCTTGATGGAACTAGCAAATGAATTGGTCGGTGCGAATGAAAAGATTGGTTGATCACCCACGCGAAACAAAACTCGGCCTCCCCATAGGCACCGGCACCCAACATGTTAATAGTGATGACGACGACAATACACATTACCACCCAGACCGCATTGTTGACATTCGGGTGCCAGTAATTTATCAGCACGGCGGCGGCGGATAATTCAGCTGTAACATTTATGTGAATCGTCCACCCTGAGCGATACCAATGGCAATAAATATTCACCTGGAGCTGAGGGTCAAAATCAGACAAAGCGGACAAAGGGACGAAGATCGAATATACCAGTGATCGTCCAGGTATACCAATAATTCCAACCCATTGCGAAGGATAGCGCAGGATCCACGAACCGTCGTGCAAGTTTTATATGACCACCCGGAATTGGCAGGTACGCGATCATTTCACCAAACGAGACCTTACGCGACATATCAAGGAGAGTGCTTCCAGGAGAACAAAAGACTTACTGTGACTGCTATGACAATGGTGCCCATGACTAGATAGCCAAGTAATAGACCAACCGGGCCACCTTCCCTAAGGGAGTTGGCAGTTCCGAGAAAAAGGCCGGTGCCGATGATGCCACCAATACTGTACAAATGTTACAATGAAGAAAGATTAAAGAATAAAGAGTAAATATACCTGATCATGGCCACATGTCGACTTTTGAGCTGCCTGTGGAGTTGTTGTGACTGACTAGGCCGAGAGGTAGTGAGGTCTTCAACTTTCAAGGAGGCAAGGTTCTGATAAGAGTCTTCTACATCGTTCTTTTCTGAGACCATCTCCGAGCGCATAGTGAAGGTGTCTCTAGGAGGACGGAAAACAGGATATTGGGTCTGGGACTAAAAATCATTCTAAGTAAGGGTAGACCATGTGGCAGTGTTGCAGACCCGGGGCCCGAGCAAGGCAGAAGTTAACATCCGCCGTTCTGACGATGGTCGTCAGCATAATTCTGGAGTTTTATTGCCATCAGGTCGATGATCTCCTGTAGATGGAACGATGAAAGCGCAGCTGCTTACTGGTGTCTCCAGACAGAAAAACCCGTGTTTGATCTGCCATTGTGTGAAACGGCGAACACGGTGGGGTTGTCTGTTTCAAGTTCTTGGACTGGAAGGCTCTTGGCACAAATTGATTCGGACGGAGACATTAAATGAACTTGGAGTCACAAGTATTGTTGGCGCCCACGCGGCGCGCGCTTACTAGTAGTGATGACGGTCGTCACTACCAACGTATGCCGCGCTTTCAATCTCCCCCGTGGCGGACCGCTATCAGGAAAGTTGGGTCAGCGGGGGGAAGAAGGTTTCTGCTTCGTTCTAAGTAATCCCTGGATAATCGTAATTCGAAAACACTTACTACTACTATTGCCGTCCGACGGTGTTCCGTCTTATATACTAGTACTTGATGAGACGAAGTAGTCGTAAAGTTTTGCCGCTGAAGGACTCCAGACGCTCCGACACAGTCAGATACCAAGCTCAATTTAAAACCAAGCTTATAATAATAAAATAATACTGACAAGGGTACGCGTTCTACTAGTGTACTATAATACCAGCAAATTTGCTGGTCAATTTGTTCTTCCAATGTCGCCATATTTATCATGCGGAAAAATGACCAGTTTCAGTTTCAGTTTCAGTTTCAGTTTCAGTGTGCATGAACAAACTTTTGCACGTGACTAACTTTCTGGAAAGTCTGAATCCTATACGCTTGTGGCAAGTGGTTCGATCGGGTGGACGCGGACGACGGAAAAGATTTGTTGGACACTTCCATGCTTGTACTCTTTTATGATTGGTTCATCTACTTGGTAAGAGGCACGCAGAGCGCCTTTCTGTATTCTTTATTCGTGTATACTTTATTCGTGGAACTACTCGTGATCGTCGTACGGAAAGTGATGGGACCGTGAACCGAGCAGAAGGAAGTGATGACCTCTGCCATCACGACGAGAGGTCTTGAGCTCAAGCTCGATTCCGCCTCGAATATTCTTGGGATCATACTTTTACTTTACCACTGAACTCGAACTTGGTTTGGAGTTGAACGTTGAACGACGAATGTGAGTACCACGATCATGTCAGATTCATCATAAGTCGCTCTAGTATGATTCAGATGCATCACATACTTCCGAATCATGAGACTGTCACTTCTAACAGACAGAGGTCCTCAGACTTCTAAACAGAACGTAACGCCATTCCCGAGATTTCTAGAGCCTACGTCCATGCGTTTAATACCTGGAGGACAAGAGGATGGGTGATAACTTACACTGCCAGCAAGTGGTTCAAGTAACGAACTAGAATCGCTTTTCTCACGCATGTGACCAAGAGGTGTGATCGTGTGAATCGGATGACTTGTTTCGTCGCTGAGTCGTTGTTTCCTCTTCCTTCCATGTTCTAGACCTAAGTCTCTGCGAACCGCTACAGCATCGTGGTGATAACTGAATCTTCATTTTAACCTTTCTCAGATTTGCTCCTGTCGTGACTCGGAGTCGAGATAACATTGGGAGGTACTAATCCGAGTCATGTCGACGACTTCTAGTGTGTGTAACCGCCGAGTGACACGGTGGCATCGAGCTGAAATCCTGCAGACAAGGCTACGACTTTTTCTCAGGCGACGTCAAGCATCAATAACAGAAATGTACGAGTTCGTCCACACTTGGCGTGGTATATGACGAACTCACTCGAGCGAAGGATTGCCTGTATGAGCACTCTACGACCTACCCAACCCAAAGGACATGATGCCCAGCGTGCTCAACTCTCTTGTAGCATACCCTCCAGTGTGGATGAGCATTCATTCATCCTCGAGAATATGCTACAATCATCATGCATATTTTCCAACATGGCTGGTATAAGACTCATGTAATGTAGCCTCGTTGAATATTGTACTAATATGCAACCCTCTGTGAGCAACATATCGATGAACATTCTGCAACATTTTGATTTTGCGTCTGTGTCTACTAGTGGTAAAAGTGATGATACGATACTGATGGTAGCAGGGTCTAGATCTTACGGCATTGTTATGGCATCATAGTTCATTGTAGCGATTCAACGCCGACCTAGAAAGGTAAAAAATATGGTTCAAGAATCAACATCGATGGATCTCACCCTGACTGCTCTCCATGAACGAATCCCTAAGCTTGGTTCAACTCGAGCTCATATGAAGAGAACAAGTTATGACGCTCCCAGCACAAACTCATCTTCGGGGCCGGGATGTCCTATCATTGGTGAAACAGACCAACGGATCTACTTCGGCCCCCACCACCCTAGGGCTAGTAGGTCCTTCCTCTTCTTGCATCTGTCATCGTTCATGCCATACACAAGGTTGAGTTTGAAGCGTCGCCTTACCTCAAGGCTCGCGCCCACCCATAAGCCGTTGTCCCTGTCACTCTACCTCCACCTCCATTTCCGCCACCACCGCAGCGTACTTACTACCCCGGTTCAAAATGTACCTTCGCTATGCCGTATGCGGAGTCAGGACCAACATGAGAAGCCACGGTTAGGCATCACCTCTTAGTGTACCAGACTATCGGGCAACACGCGTTCACGACACGTGTTCATTTCTAGGCCTCGTCCCTATACCCTACAAGACAGGTTCGCTGCCTCGATAATGAAGAGGGACGAGGGTGCGGGGGTCTGAGGAGTGTCATGAACAGTGTCCTGTCAACGAACGGAACCCTAGGAAGGATCGTACGCGACGAGTCAACGTGTGTCCGTCTCAGCCAATGTACATATTGGCATATGTGGCGTACCTTGCTCACTTCACGCATTCACGTTTCCAAATGGACACATGGCGCCCTCTCCTGCGAGATGCGAGATAACCTCGTGGCTTTCGTTATCAGAGTTAATCTATCGATGGCACAAGCGTCCCTCCTCCCCCTTTTCATCGCCTCACGGCACTCGAGCCCCACCTAGGTGTGCGAGCTCGGTGTTTTCCATGACGTGAAGTGACACTAGGGGTGTATGATATAGTGAACGATGACATGCACTGCTGCACGATCGTCCGATATAGATGGTGATGGGGTTTACTCCCTATGGGCGCCCATCTATCGATCAACCCGCGTCGGTCATCCGTCGTCCTCACTGGGTGTTATTGCCAATCATGCTTGAATCTGAATTTCGGAATCATTTCTCTTTCTTATTGTCTTTATTGTTGGGACGCTATTTTGGATCGACCGCTCGTTCCTCTGTACTGTACCTTTTTGTACTTGGGGGGACACGTTCATGTTGCAACGTTCGCGCCTAGCCCGGTGCTGTCGCACACGAAACTCTAAAAGACACAGGGCCCAGAAAATTTGGACACGTCGGGGTTGATGTCAGTACGTCGGCGTCATCCGTTGTCGGCCGAAGGAACGACGGTCCCGGTCCCGGTCAATGACGACTGTGACAATAGCCAGGGGCTGGATGGCAGTGTCTGATTTATTGCGAGACCCGAGAGGCCCCGTACCAGCAGTCCCGGCGCAGTAGCATGCCGTCACTGCAGGATGAGTACGGGAGTTGAACATTGACCCGAACATTTGAAGCGCCCGACCCTTGTCGGCCGTCGCGTCATCCATAATGCATCATCCATAATTCGTTCACCACTGCCGTTCGCGACCACAACACTAGTATACGGAACGCTTAGGCTCGCGGTACGCCGTCCTTCGTCCGAGTCTAGATTTGGTTCGCTGGCGTTATCTCGAACCGAACGACTGCGTATCGCATTTTCCCATTCCAGTGGACCACCCTTGATCGATGATCAACCGTGACTCCCAATCACCGGAACCCTGCACCCCATGACGAAGACCTGCATGGTTCGCGCGAGTCAGGATCGACTTTTGGAGCCACGTTCAAGATAGCGCGAAAGATGACACCTTGTGCTCGTCTTTTTCTGGATTACTCCTTGGATCATCGGCTTGGGGTAAACTGTGATTTCATAAACGGGATTAATTATCATGGGGTATATACGAAGAAAAAAAGGAATGACAGCGAACAAAACAAGAAGTCTCGTCTAAAAGAAACGTAAGGACAGACAAAAAAGGTCGGGTGTTTATTTCATTTGAGTCGCAGGAGAAGGGGAAGAAAGTCGTGGAGATATTATTTGAATATTGAATATATGCATAAAGAGTTCATGTCGTGAGCATGCGCGAGGAAATAATGATGTCTATCGTATATGCTTGGGGATCGTAAACGTTCGTGTACAATGCATTGCGAGATTGCGTCAACTTCGTATCTAAAAGGGGTTTTCTCGCTAGTGACAAGAAAATGGCGAGTGTGCGGCGCGGAAGAAGGAGAGAAGAGGAGGAAGATCGGCAGCGAGCAAGATGGTCTCTGATTGTCTCGCGCTAAACGGGTTGGTTGTGCGGGGACTAGTAGGAAGAACCTCTGGGCCCACGACCGTTCCCACTCCGACCGCCTACGGGCGACATGGTAACAAAACCGAGTAGTCGCTTCAGCAAGGGTTGTTGGCCGTGTGGTTTCATGGGTACAGGGGCATGTATTGGTGGCTGAACATCATCATGACAACGAGATTAGCACGGGTCGGAGAGGGTAAAGAAACAAAGACGCACTCCGCGCTTATACTCCGCTTTTGGGCCGCCACCCTGTACGAGGAGGTAGGGCTGAGGTTGGGGCTTTGAAGATGGATAACGGGACTGGGAGGTGTGCCGGGTAAGAGAGTCCTTGGGCGGCGAGTTAGGATTGAGATGGTATATCTGACCCGGTGGAGGCTGGGTCACGTAAGCCTGCCGAGATGGGTACTGGAAGGTGTTGCGTGGCGGGGAGGTGTGCTGGCGTGGCGCGGGCGTGCGACCGACACCATGAGGTTGAGGGTCACGGTAGTATGGCTGTGACCCATGTGGTGGAGGGTAAATGACTTGGACATCCCTCGGTGATGAGGTGGATCGTGAATGGGACTGGCTGCGGTAGCGTGACGGTGCGGCACGGTCATAGGCATGGTCGACATAGGACCTGCTGCGGGTGCGGGAGGGGCGGGATGAGCTCATGGACCATTGGTCGTGGTGATGCTCGTCTGGTTCGTCATAGAAGGAACGGTCGCGGAGGGTGGGTGAGAGGACGAACGGGTTGGCGTAGGCATGTGACTGCTGGAGAGTGTCGTTGACCCAGTTGGATACGCGGGATTGCTGAGCGAGGTAACGCTCGTACGCAGCAGGGGAGTAGTCGTACTCTGTCATTGAGGCGGGGGATGGTGTGGGTGTCCACGCGGGTTCTTATAAGTACGAACCTTCCCACTCCCATTTTCGAAACGGAACACGAGGATCGCTCCCGATTGATCCTTTGGTCTGGCGCCTCCTCCCTGACCGGTTGCACCCGCCTCAGTCCCTCCTCTCTCACTCCCCTCTTTCCCCGCACCTGCATACCCCACACACATGAGGCAGACTCTCTCCCATACTCGCACATAATATCTAATATCTTCTACACGTGTTCTTCATCCATGACGCTACTCGGTTCCCCTCTGCGTCCCCGTCGTCCTCGTCCGTCGTCCATCGGCCTCGGTAACCTAGCACGCCACACTAGGAAACCAGATGGCTCCCCTTCCTCCATCGTCTCATCAGCAATTTCATACAATCTCTCCATTTCCAGAATGGAAGTTTCCTCGGCCTTCCATCTTTCCATTTTCGACACTCGTCTCCTTGGATCCATCATCCCACTTGACCATCCAGAGACTATATTTGGCTTCAAAGTGTCGTGTGCTCGGTCCGCTCTTTATGCGGGCACGTCATCGTCTCCACCTCTTGAGCACCATTTTTAAGTGTCGGTACCTACGCTCGCCGGTGGTGCCCATAATCAAGTCCCCGGTCATACCACAAATGTACTTTACGTACCTGGGGGGTGCTGCGTTCTCTCAGCAAAATCGCTCCCACCCCCACATTGTCGTATTTTTAAAAATCGTCACTGCTGTGCATCCTGTTTGCGTTTATACTTGGTGTGTCCGCCAACTTGTCTTTCTTCCCCAGCGCGCTCTCGTTCGCACGGTTGGAGACCCTGACCTCGTTTCAATTGGCGTGTTTCACGACCCTTGGCAAGGGCTCGAGCTTCTTTCAGTCATTGGCGTGGCGCAATTCGTGTTCATAGCGCTAGGTCATTGGCAAGTGACCGATATCTGGATGACTTCCAGTACCGAGTAGCACTCTACCCATGGTCCCCGCAGCGCCCATATACCCATTATGAACTCTCCGTGAGGCTTGTCGGTCCCACGGAATGGCTCGGCCGCGGGACGCCACAACGATCGATAGCGATTGTATTTGTGCCCAAATCGGTTCCAATAGACTTCAGGGTCTTCGTCGAGGTGTGATGCAGGTGACGAATGGTAATACCGGTATCCCGGTCCTGGTGGCCTGCCTTGTCAATAGCTCGGCCCTCTTCGTTCATAGGCCGTTCTACCCCAGCTCTGGCGACTAGACTTGTCTCTGCGTCGGTATCGGCGTCGACGGTAATGAAAACATGACTCGCATAGTGGACGGATCTTCCAGGTACCCCCACTCTCAACGTTGACACGTTTGCGGGCTCCCTCTGTCTCCGGACCTGGAGGATGACAAAATTAGCTTTGATAAGTATCCAGCTTGCCATCAAACCCGGCCGGACCTTCGAGGGTGTGCGGCGAAAAGACGATCGAAGCGTTCAGAGCCAAGGGGATTTAGAAGCTGGCCAGCAATGTCCCAAAACAAACAAATGTGATACGCCATCAGGATCCGTATCGCTTCTTCATCATACCTACTTGGTCCACATCACATTGTACTACTACTGCATGGCAAGACCACCCTTGGCATTAAACGACGTAGTAAGAGAGAGGGTCGCAACAAGTTCTCAAATCGTGGACGGCCTAGCATTTGTTCTCAAAACGTCCGTGTGAGTGTGACATGAAAACATGGGCATGGTTGACGCTGGGTGGCGTCTCGAGATGGATTCTGTACCATAGTCCGCGAAGGGAACGTGTCGTCGGACATGGGTTTTGGCGGAATGTTAGGCTAAGTTTTCTCGCGGCGTGCCCCCGCGGGGCTGGGACTTTGGGAATATAAGAAAAAGAGTGTGCGACGCGAGTGTTAAGAGTAGACTGTGAGAGGACTCGTCGATGGTTCTCTCTCTCTCTCTCTTCTTCTCGAAGGACACGCGACGTACCTCGTGTTGAATGACAATAAACTTGGGCCCGAGCCTCGCGTTGTGACGTAGGCGTTCAGGTACCTACTGCGGAATAGAATCTGGATAACTTATCTGGATGGAATCGAACCCACATCCGAACACATCCGAGTTTCAAAGCCGCGAGGGTAGGGGTAGCCTATGATGAGCGGTGATAAAAAAAAACTGCTTTCTTGTGTGTCATGTTGGCCCGAACGTCCGAAAGTTGGGGCGTTGGGGTTCTGCCTTGAGCCGGACTTTGGAAAAATATTCAAGTTGTGGTCATCTGAATCGTAATCTTAGATGAGTGGATAGTACCGTGCATCGTGTGTCCGAGGATCTTGAAGCTCTTGAACCGGCTAGTACTGGATACCCGTGCACGTGAAGCGTTCACTGATCTTGTGCATACATAATGTAGCCTGTTGGCGTGTCCCCAGGGCCGCGGGAAAGAAGGTGATGGGAGTATTGATTCGAAAGTTCTAAATGCCCCTCGATAATGGGCGACGCTTGATAAGCTAGAGAGATATTGGCCTGATAACGTGCAATGCCAAGACAGTGGTTCGGTGAATCGAGGGCTCGCTGGGAATCGACCCGGGGGCCGCTGCCGTCTGGGAATGACGTTGGAAGACAAGAATTTAGATCGATCTTGACCTTGCGTAAAGCAAAGAGTGTGACTTCGAGGGTCCAGATTCAAGACACGGCGTTCAGCGCTTCAGTCGCTTATGTAAACACACTTAGTAGGCGCCTGTTCACCGCCATCGATGGCAAAGTCAAATCAAAGGGCCACCATTCATCGCAAAACCGGTTCCCTTGCGACCCGGCCCCCAAATAGCGCTTTGTACGAGGCACGTGGTCCCACGAATGCTTTTCATCGAGTTTCTTCCAGGTTATCCCCACTCGGCGTGGTTCCGTTCCGCCGTAATTAGAGTTCAAACGTTCACACCAGACGATTGCGAAGCACTTCCCCTGTCCGCAGCATGACCAATCTCCCAGAAACTCGATCGAGACGCTATTTGCGCCCTCGTGTACTTGTTCAGTTCCCGTCGGTGCTAAAAAGTTAATTTTGACCCTTTTGTCCCATGCTTGAGAGTGAGGTGTGTCCGGACCGTCCGGACATTGGACACATGGCTCCACAGGAGCATGTGGTCTATACATTCACCTCCGATGAATTCCGATCATGATTGTGCGTTCGTTGTCTTCCCCGTTTATAGTACACGGTGACTGTTCCCGGTCTTTTTTTTTGTGGACTCCGTTGACTCGGCAAATCACACTGTTCCGCAATGATACACAACCCGTTATTGACGGCGAGGCACGATTGGCCTCTCAGGCTACTCATCGTTTCAGACCGTCTTAACCCCTTTGAAATATGCACGGGCGACCGTTCCGAGTCGTGCCAACGAACCGCCTGCATGGATCGGATAGTATATGGCAAGTAACCTACATTTTTTTCTTGCATTTTTTTCTAAATAACAGAAAAGACAAATGAAACCTGCTCTTTACAGTGCCATCTTTTGGACATCCGTGACCTTGGGAAATTATCCCTGTTTCGCAATAATACATAGCCATTCGAATAATACATGGTAAGAGAGGAGGATGAATCGACGGGGGACGCCATGCATTCGTCAGGCATAATCCCTCGTCATACCGTACCCTCGGTTTCCGCTAAATCGTACAGCTGATAAATTCACAACTACCATCTGGATATAACAGCGGGTGGGATTTCTGAAATGTTTTGTAGTTCTATTACTATGAATTTTACAAGGCTCTTCCTAGTCCCCACGAAGGTCTCATATGTCAGTGAGGTTCGTCACTTTGCCATGGAGTCTACCATCATGACAAGGCGTACAGTGCCAAGAATCCAATGCAGACAGTCACTGGGGTTGAAACTACTATTCTCACCAAGAATCTACGGCATCTCCGTCACACTCTCGCTCCCGTACTTCGTCACTGCTGTACCTTATCACTCTCACCAAATACCGGTTCGACAGTATTGGCTATCTTTTGAGTGCTATTCGCTGGACTGAGTCCCACGTTCGATGAGTAAGACGGATCGTCGTCGTATGAAGACAATCTTGTGTCGACACCATTGTCACACGCTGCGCACGCGCTGGCTGTTTAGCGGTCAGTTCACAAACGCTTCACTCTGCTCAGAGCGCAGAAAAACAAACCTACCGCCGTCCCTCCTTCTCGCCACTATCGCCATTCCCGTGGTTAAGATCGCCTATGCCGTAATAAACATACTCAGCGTTGACGTTGCCACACTAATAATCAGCGTCCCCGGTGCCTTCAACCTCATCGTATTACAAATGTACTGCAACTTCACGACCGCTGGAAGCGAAGAGACGTCGGCGGCGGGTGGGGAGGGGAGGTTGAGATATGCGAGGCCGGTGGTCGAGGAACGGGCGATGGAGGCATTCGAATTAAGATGGGAATCGTAATGGTGGGGATTATGGCGGTGGCGTTGGTGAACATCTGGAGGCGGTATGCAGCAATACATGGGCATGGGGGAGGGATAATATATATATATTAAAGTAGAGACTTGGGGAAATGTATGGAAGAATGATGGTGTACGCACACATTGTTGGGTGTCTAATGCCTAAGATCCAACCTGACTCCGGCATAGAAAACCTGGGCATAGTTCACGAGGGGCATCCACAATGCTTTCATAATTGGATGCATTTGCCACCTACATTCCGTTATAGCACACACCGAATCAGCTCATTGTGCGGTACATTCCAACCAATGAACCTCTGGTCACTCACAATACTCAAATCACTCTGCGCAATTGCATTATACCACATGAGATCCCATTTCACCGCCACCTCATCACATGTCGTTGTATTCGAGGATTCACAATAAGAAGTAAGAAGAGCCAAGACTTTGAGAAGGGGTATGTCAGTGGCGATGTTTTTGACAACGTCAAACCCTTCGGCAGAAGCGAAAATCGGGGCGTACGCATCCACTGGCAACGAAAGGCCGAGTCAATTTCAGAATAAGTGAAGGGGACGGGAAGACGCACGACCGAAAGCGTCCATCTGGTTGAGGATGGCTCGGGGGAGGCTGTTGTAAGTGAAAGAGCCGGGGGATATGATACCGATCTGGTCGTGGTTCGTATACTTGCGCGAAGTACTACACATCGAAGGTGCAGTCAATCATCCAGGTTACAAAAACAGAATTGCGGGAACAGCTTAGTACACGCCTCGCTTCAAAACCTAGCTCGGGGCATTAATCGAGGCCTGAGTCACAAAGGAAGGCATCAGCATATACACATGCAAGGGTAACAGTGCTCCCTCGGAGTCGTGGGATCAAACGGAAGGTCCACCTCAACCGATCTCCAAGCGAAACTGTAACCAGTATCGCCGTAGGGTCACGATCTCCCAGAGTGTTGTTGGCATAGATGAAGCTGTCCTGGAGTCCAGATTTGTCACGCCTCTCGATATTCGTGATCGTATAGGTGAACTGAAACGCCACCGGCCACCCACGCACAAACCGTACCAGTGAGCGTTAAAAGTGCAGTTCAAAATAAAGACTCACCGCACTGGTGTTCGTCATAAGGGTATCCCCCAGTTGAAACATATGCGTCTGACAACCATCAGTGCCCGTCTTCCATCTTTCGAGCCAAGTGCGCTCTTCTGTCATGTTGAAGTTCTCCGAGCTCGTGCTCACGATCTCATACCCTGTTCACACAAACCCAGCCCATCAACACGTACCATTCGTTCAGCGACAGCACTTCGTGCGCTAAAAGAAAGTAGACGCACCGACAAGATTAAAGTTCAGAGCGGACAACCCCGCAAAGCACAATATGCCAAATGCCAACAGAAACCAATTCGCATATTTCCAGCGGTGGTTGAAAGGACGTGTTATAGGATATTGCTGCAATCAATAATAGTGAAGGGGAATCAGATGAGTAGACGTTGAGACGCGAGGTTTGTCGAGATAAACGCACGAAGCTGATATACTGATCCAATTGTGTCGAGGCCATGGCAATCTTTCGCGTTAACAATAAATGAGACGGTTCACTGGAAAACTAGCCGTGGGGAGTCCGGTTTAATAATCACAGTCATCGATTCATCGGCCCTTGGGTTCTGGTGGCGATTGCGACGCCCGTGCAGATGACCAATGCATCACCCGCAGTTCAATACAATAGATGCATCGTCTCGGCTTGATACATCACTTTCGATAACAACCGGCAGACGGACAAGGTGAGTTAACCACCATTTCTCCTCATCGATTTCTACCGACATATCACTTGGGCTGGCACGCCCACCCCCCGTCTCAACAACCCCATGGCCGGGTGCGATATACCAGACGAAAGTAATCTAATTATCATGTATCCTCGTCCATCCATACTGATAGTGATACATCACTTGCACTCGTACGACGATGGGCCCACATTCATTCCTACTGTCGATCTCTGCTAATATATCGCTGTTCTGCCGGTGATACATCAATTCACTGTTCCCCTCCGTTGGTTGCCACTGATATATCATTTGCAATCGTACATCGACAGGCCGACGTTCTGCATCGAGAAATCATTTGATAGATTACTCCGCTCGTAAAACCGCCGGTCGGGCCTGATATATCAGACAAAGGTAATCTAACATTTACTCTTGGCCATCTGTACTATTGGTACATCATTTGTACTCGCCAGATGATGGGCAAACATTCGCCTCGTCGATTTCTACCGATGTATCGCCGTTTTGATACATCGCTTCACCACTGCCCTGTTGATCTTGACTGATATATCATTTGTACTGGCACATTGGCAGGCCCACATCCCAGATCAAGAAACTGTTTTATACATCACTTCATTCGCAACAACCACGATCGGCCAGCGTGTGCGTGAAATAAACTATAGATGAGGAATATGATTGGTCCATGGAATGATTTCGTATGCAGAAGACGGCAGAGAACGAAGACTTGCAAGCATGAGAAATGTTCGATGGACCTGTGACTTTTGATGACACCCGCACTGATTAAGATTGTCATAGCGGCCAAGATGGGTGTTCCAACTAAAGTAAGTGACGACACACGCCAACTTCTCGCTCTTAGTTGGGAATTTGTAATTCCAAGCAATTGCATGCAATGCTCCAAATATTGACCATGTGAGAAGGAATGAACTGCAAGAGAGGACGTGACCGGACTGGAGGTTCGTAGGATTCACAAGATCACGCTTTGTGTCTGTTCTGATCGTCCAGTTACCCTATTGATGCACATCAATGCAATGTAAATTGTCTCCACAAACAACTTTCCCAATTCACTCTGCCGCTGCGATATTTCATGGTTTGGGTCATTCAAGTTGCTTACATTCTGCTTATATAAAAATAGAGGACGCCGAGCACAGCGTGGCTTTTTCCACCAAAAGAAGATCAGCGGGAATATGAGGAGAGTCATGCAAACAGCGTTCAGCTCGACTAAGCTCACGGTGAGGTGATTGGTAAGTCGGACGATCATTTGGGTAATGAACCAGGACAGTTGAAGAACGAGGATCGCTTTCGATAGAGCGTCGGATGTACTCTTGTCCTTGACGTCATCCTCCATAATGATCACTGGATTGACTATATCCCCTGCATCCACATGCGATAGGAATTCATCAATGGTGATTTCTTTGATGCCTGTATCGTCACAAAGAGCAACGCCACCAATAAGCACAAACTGGCTGTGGGTCATTGTCCACCACTTATGACCGCGTCCTAAAGACGCATGATTATTGGTTACCAGACAACTCAGTCAATACAAGTATGAACATACCCTGAGCGCATTTCGCGATCTGCCTAGCTCCTGCCCATTCACTGGACGTGAGACCAATCATGAACTTGGGCATGAAGAAGGTAAGCAGCATCAAGGATAACTGGTATTGGACGATGTGGACCAGTCAGTAATGAGGCAGAAGGACAGAGGGTGTGCCAGATGCAGATCAATAGAGCCAGGCCACAGCTAGCTAGATATATTCCATATACTGTGATGGTCACAGGCCATTGCATCACAAGTGGGACATTCAGTGGTGGTTGTATTTGTCAATATGGCTTGGGAGTGCTGGATGGAGTACAGAAGGGTGAACAAGTGGGGAACTGTTACAATCCTGGTTAATGCCCAGACAATTCATTTTTCACTTCACTTTCCCCTTTGTTACGGAGGAAGAATGTAGACGCCTAAGACAAGGGCTTATTCCTTCACACTCATTCACTTTGCTTTCCCTCTGGTTCTGAACCAAGACTCATCAGAGCCACGATACACCTCACCTTGTTATCTCACTCAACTGGGACCACATTGGAACCATGCCGGAACCACATGAAACCACATTGGAACCACGTCCCACCTTGCCTCGCTACCCCACTCTCTTCACCTACAACCGGAACCACATCAGATCCATGTGGAACCGCTATGGAACCACACTGAACCACACTTGACACTTGTTGCCCCTCTCGTTAAACATGGTTCTGCCTCGGAACCACAAAGGACCTTTTCCTCCTCCTCATCACACTCCTCATGATGACTCGTACCCTTATACATTTAGACCACCCACACTGCCTTACACAGCCCACATTGCCCCATGCAGCTTGCATTGCCCTGCACAGCTTGTATTACCCCACACAGCACGCATTGCCTTACACAGCACATACTGTGGCTACTGCCTTATGCAGCCTTCCAGCCTGGTATAAGTAGTCTACCCTCTTCACTGGCATTCCTCAGCCAGTTCTACGCACTTGGATGTACTTCTCTCCTCTAGTACTTTCCTATGCAATGTCTGGTCTTCCGAAGTACTTGTATGTGACAATGCTTTGAGGTTCTCGTCACACCAACGTTTGGAGCCACATATCAAGTTGTTATGATTTTCCCTTACAACCCATCTTTTCCCTACGTCTATGGACTCATTGTTTCCCCTCGTATCTTTACAAGACACTTATCTTCTTTTTCCAGTTAGTCCTTCCAGTTCTGAACCTGAACCACACTCCACCTCTCTGGTTCTGAACTGGAACTTCTCGGAACCACACTTTATTTCGTCCTATTGATTCTCCTTTCATCTTTGACTGGAACCACAAGGATCCCTCTGGAACCTTTTGGAACCACGTTCTATTATGTTTCTCTGTCTAACCTTTCACTTTCGACTGGAACCACAAGGGTTTCTTCAGAATCCTTTGGAATCACATTGCTTTACATAACAGACCAAATCCCTCCTTGTCATCATTCTCCTTATATGATGACTCGTGTTCCCTTACTCATCCAAGCATAGCCCATACTGTTGTCAATTTTACGCTTATCTAATCTTTTATCTTATCTTATCTGATCTTTGTGATATAGCGCTTAGCGCTGAAGGAAGTCAGACACAGACTTAGCATCTTCAAGTCACGGACCACTTTGGTTCTCACAGTCACGTGACATTCTTACATAATCATTCCAGAACATTCCATGACGTCATACCTTAGGGCAGACTTGTATAGCCACACGCGCATGGACCAGTAGCACAGCATTTGTATAGTATATAAACCAATGCATCTCAACGTAGAACTTCAGTCAAGTTCTCGTTGAATTTCCCCTCAACTCCTCTTGTCTCTTAGTCAGTATCAACTGTGTGCGCCTGTGTCCAGTATTGGATTAGGGTCGACAACA
>JBBPLF010000513.1:0-23174 GCA_038089615.1 Aureoboletus auriporus
AATTCCAAGGAATGTTTAGTAATACACAGCAAGTAGGGTAAAAGAGGAAACGATGATGTCAAGCGGGCTGTACAGCAAGACACGTGTCCGATAGGAACGCATAGAAGGGTAAGCAAGATGACAAGACATCCGATGGGAACATCCTAGAGAAGTAAGCAAGATGACAAGAGGAAAAATGAATAGGGGTGAATCGTAACAGGTTCCTTGTTTTCCCAACCTTTCCTCTTATCCCCTGATCTTTTATTCAAAGGGTTTTTCCAGCAATTGTTGTCACAATGCCCAAATTTACCACATATGCCGCATTTCGGCTTTCCCCTGAAGTGGCATTCCATGGTGGTGTGGTTCCGGCGACCGCATATTTTGCAGGTATGCTGCTTCTTGTGGGATCTGTTACCCAATGTGTAAGCGGTATCACCCAATCCGGAAGCAGCCTGTTCCTTTCTCCGAGCGTATTCTTCAGTCAATAAAGCGATGAGGTCGGCGACCGTCATGGTGTTGGCCTGGCCATTCCCTTGTATGCCTCCAGTGTAGCCAAGATAAGACATAGTGTAAGCCTCCCAAGACGAGGGGAGAGAAGCAACGAGTATGGATTTGAACTCAGTTTCATCAATAATGTTGCCAGAGAGCATGAGACGTTTGCGGAGATGCCGCATATGGTGCAAATGTTCTGGAATGTCAGCATGCTCTTTTGCTGTGAGGCTATACAGCATCTTTTTTGTAGAAATGATGGATTGCTGACCACATGGCTCATGAATGACACAGAGCACCTGCCACATATCTGCAGCAGTGTTGCATTCGGCAACATGGATGACTTGCTCATCTTTGATCATGGTGGTAATCAGTTCATGGCCAATAAGATCCTTCTTTCTCCAAGCGGCTGCTGAGATCGGATCTGCAGGTCAGCCCACTGTGCTGTTAACAATATCCCACACATCCTTCCTTTCTAGGACAGTGGCTATGTGAGTTTTCCAGGCAAGCCAGTTGCCATCCCAGAGCTTCTCAATCTTGGGGGCTGATCCTCCCAAGTCGGGAGCAGATGTTGCAGTAGGTATGGCATGTTGGAGGGCAGGGCCCGGGATAGGTGGTGCAGGCAAATTTGGAGTCGGAGCGAGATTAGAATTAGGATTAGGGGTAGAAGTGATGTTATTGGACGATGCCGGTGTCGAGCCATAGGATGGATTAATTAAGGGGCCAATAGGGCCAGACATATTTGTGAGAAGATAATGTGGTAAGATGTGTCGTGATAAGAGGTGTTCCGAGATCAGAGTGCAGGGCTCATAACCTGTGAAAGATTGAAGATGCGCTTAGAGTAGAACTCAGAAAGATGATGGGGGCTCAAGTCTATGTTAGAACCTGTTAGTCCCCTATACTACTGACAGTTTTATATACTGTACTACTCAATTGATAAAGTAATCATATAGATTACTTTATCTTCGACCTTAGGTGAGGCCGTGTATTATTTGTACTATGTTTGGCCTAATGGATAAGGCTTGTTATCCAACACCTCGCCACCCCTTTAGTGATCTCAATACTCCAGTTGGTCGAGGGAGACAGCGGCTGACAGGCCCTTCGCCCACCGTGTTTCGTCTACATCACCATCAAACATGCTCTCAGGCGCAGCAGCCCAGGCGCGTCTTGACGAGATTGCAGCTTTGACCCTGATGATATGCAACCTCCGCACTCAAAGAAACACCTTCTCTCCTATATCTCGCCTTCCGCCGGAGATTCTTGCGTACACATTTATTCATTACGCTCAAATTTGTATGCAAAATCGACACTCAAGTCGCGTCATAGCCGGATGGGTCAATGGTTCTTATGTTTGTCGCCATTGGCGGGATATTGCATTGAACTGTTCGGCTCTCTGGTCATTTCTCTTTGTGCCTTCTAACCGCTGGACGAACGAGCTACTCGTTAGGTCAAAGATGGCACCGTTGAAGGTCCACATGGATTACGTATTCACAAGGCCGGTAAACGAGCTGGAATTTTGGGAAAAGATTGGACCTCAGGCATATCGTATCCAAGAGCCGTGCTTGTCGCTCTCATATCAGGAAGCCGAGAGGATTTTTGTCCTTGTTTTGCTCAAGTGCTCCCATTATACGCACTTTGCGGATTGAGGTTGACAATGCAGACAGCAGTGGACTATCACCAAGAACCCTCTTTGATGAGGATACCCCAGTCCTTCGCGAACTAGAACTGGAATCCTACGCATTCCGATTGACATCTCCCACGCTTTGTGGTCTAACATGCTTCAGACTGCGCGATCTTGGCATTTTCTGTCAGCCGACATTTGGAGAGGTCAAGATCGCACTCAGCCGCATGCAAGACCTGGAACATCTACATCTAGAGAACGCTCTCCCTTGTGCTCTTGAAAATCCCGCTGGACAGTCATTTGAGGGCTCTGAGAAGCTCAGTTTCCCTCGGCTCTCTCGTCTTTCAATCATTGCACCGTCCTCCACGGTCACTCTCCTTTTGTCTTCTTTCGACCTTCCGCTGAAGACGGAAGTCAGGTTGCGATATGAATGTGATGATGAAGATGGCGGAGATGACCCGGGAATCTACCCCCAGCTTATGAAACGATTCATCGCGCCCAATGGTCAGACATCGGACTTCGTTCCCATCATCCGCAGTTGTTCCATTGAAGCTATATTGGTAACAGTAAGCTTCGTCTTCAGCGCGACCGAAGGGGATTCTAGTCGGGATTCATTTTTTTCAGCGAGTGAAACACGCTGACAGAATTATCGTTCGAGTTCGCTATGCGGGGGGTTGGGATCGCAATATTCCACTCAAGGTTGACATTGAACTGCTGTCAGAGGATTACGAGGTTCCCATAGGAAACGTGTGTCGAAGCCTGCCCCTGACCAACCAGCAAAGTGTCCAGATTTGCCTTGCCGACCTCTCACCCGCCGACTTTTAGACAAATACTTTGGGACATCTTGATGGGCTGAGGCATCTCAAATTGTCACAAGCCAACTTGCAGGGTTTAGTGGAAGTACTTTAACCTTCCCCCCATCATTCCCCAAAAAAACGACGACGAAGACCCGGAATCGCAGTCAGCTCACATATTTGCACCCGCTTTGGAAGTAGTGGAGCTCTACGGCATGGACTTTGTTCAACCATGTAATGGCGGGCGGCAAGGCGTCACTTGTTCTGGTTGCGTACAATGTTTCTATGACGCTCTCGCCGGTCGCCAAGCAGAAGGTTATGGTCCCGAACGTCTTGCCATCGAAGAGTGTGAATATATGTTGGCAACCACGGCGTAGAGGGGTCAAGGGAGCTGGGAATTGACGTTGTTTGGGATGGAGTGTTCAGATACGCTCCCCGACGTCCACGGAGAGGAATACGAGGACGACCAAAACGATGGCTCTGCTTTTCTTTATAGTCATCCGTGCGCGATGGTGGTCTCTCTCAAAAAAAAGGACCATGAATGATGACATTTGCCGTCATGTACCTGTTTCGACTTACTCGCATGGAAGAGGGAAATGCAAGGAATGACTTTTATTCGCTCTACCAAGGTTCTCATGTTCGTATCCTTACGTACGCTATCATGCTTGACATGTATACATATATACTTTGGAAAGTCGACTCTCGGGTTTCTTCAACTGCGCCGATTTAGCTGCCAAGGTTCTGCGGGTGGATCATGATATGTTTGAGAATCATCAATATTTGCGCCGTAGAGCTCCGGGAAAGCATTACCAATGTCTTTTATCGACAAAGTTCGAGGAACGTTGATTAGTTCCCAACAGGCCATGCTAGTCCAGTCGGAACCAATATCTCATTCGATTCTAACTAGTGTGAAGTTAGAGGTCAGGTGCCCCAAGACCTCTCTGCGAAGTGCTCGTTCGGGTCTCGATCGTCTTGTCGATGACATACCATTGCATACTACAAGCATGTTCCCTTGCAAGGTTATCCTGGCCCCGCCTGCTTGTATTGTATCCCGTCCATTCGGAGAGGGCGGACTCATCGAAATAATGTGGGTCAGTCATTCAAGTCAAAAATGAAACACATGAATCCATCATCTTACTTTGTGCATCACGGCGAGTTGATGAACTTCTAAAGTTCCTGGCTTATATTTACCCCGTAGATGCCCGGATTAGAAGACAGCGTTGAATGTATACCTGCAAAGGCTGATGGAAAAACACACATGATTGCAAATAAGTATCCGTTTCGAAAAGGGGGCCCTTCAAAATGTTTGTTCGAGCCTGAGAGTAATATGTAGTGTAGGTGACTAGGTTCATATCCACCCAGACAAAGAACGAAAGTCTAGGCTTGCTCAATGATATGTTCACGCAAACGCCGTGGATCACCGGCAGATAATCTCCATCCATGAAAAAGGATGCCAGAAGCCCCCTCCTACATCGATTAAACATGGGTCTTGTACAGCCCGCGTAATATATTATCCACGTCAGACAAGGTGGCCTCTTTACGAGACACTCGCAGATACGCCTCCACCGTCGCGTCGTCTTCGATCGTGTCCGTGACCCGAGATACCACGTGCCAATGTTGAGGATGCAAGTCGCGCGAGAAAACCTCGATCACCGCTGGGTCTCTTTGAACGTGTTGCTATTCCCTTGGAAACACACGATAAAAAAAGGTGCTCTTACCTGTCCACGAGTCCTTTGGCTTCAAACAGGTAATCCGAGTCGAGGTCCGCTTCGCCGCTGCCGTTCATGTAATCTCCCGTCTTGAGGATGTAGTTGTCTTTCGGTTGGAGTATCTTTGTCACGGATGGGAGCGAGGCAGCCATGGGGCTGGGTATAACGCATGAGATGACTTGGGACGTATAACCCAACGTCGAGCACCTACCCTTGATTCCCTTCCCCTACGATCCGCTCCACATCGTCGAGCAGACACAGAGACCGTTTGACTAGGGCTTCCACGTCGTCCAGGTCATTCCCAAGTAACGCAAGAGCGTACTCGCCGCGCTGAGAAACGAACTGAGTCGCTGCGTAACATTCTCATCACCGGTACGGACCTTGAGCAGATACACCCTCCTCCGACACGTCGCCAGCGATTCATGACTCGGCGCAAGAAACACGTCCGTCCACGTAAACTGTGGCTTTTCGCGGTCATCGCTCTGAAACGTACCATTCGACAGGGCTTCCCCGGAAGGCATTCTAGACGGACGAGGCGTGTCCGCTTCCTCGTCCACGTCTACCAAGCGTTTCTCGCGCTCGTCCACCGCACATGGCTTCTCCATGGGTAAACCAAACGAATTATCAGACGCGATCGCGTCTTCGAGCGCGCTTTGATCGACCTGTGCCTCAGAGGGCGCGTGAGGAACCACCCCATTCCCATTCCCATTCGCCGTCGCCGCCGCCAGTTCCTTGGGGCCGGGACTTTTACCAAACGACGGCCAGCCCCATTTCCGGACGTCCATGCTCATGCTCATACTCATGCTGACACCCAGAAACCCACCGAATGGGGGTGCTTCTGTCGGTGCCGTCCGTCGATCATCATGATCCTCGTCCGGTCGCGAAGCGGGCGGTGCAGGCGTCGGCGCAAGGTGGCGCATTAAATGTCGTGCCAACACAACAGGGTATTGCAACCGTTTATAGCGGCTGCAGGGTACGACGTGACGCTGCGTCACCACCAGCGCCGCCACATCATTGGGTATCTGTGATGAAAAATCATCGAGAGTGGGGTGAATGGATGAATAGGATGGATGGAGGGGCAAGCCTGGGGAGGGCATCAGGTGAACAACGGGAAACCGTGCCGACGAACGGGCCACGCACCAAGGTGCATCCCAAAATCGACATCGTCGCCGAGATCCCACGTCCACGCCCAGACCGTGAAAAAGCGCTCGAGCTGCACCTCCAACGCGTGTTGTCCCAGACAAGACACTATCGACGAAAATGAACCGTGGGTCAACTGAGCCGCCACGTTGTCGTCAGGACCGAACGCACGCACACATGGATGGAACCGACCTTGAATTGTTCGTAGCCCCGCAAGAGATGCGTTCGCACCGCGATATCGTGGAGCGTCCCGTCGTGGTAGTCGAGCTGGGGTGCTTGACTCTGTTCCTCTTCTTTCGCTTTCCCCTTGCCTTTATCCCGGATCTTGGGCTTGACAGCTGGCGCACGGGGTGTCTTTGCCAGTTCCACAGCCTAAGTGTCGGCAAAGGTCAATGGGGGCACGAGAGGCCTACGCCGCACTTACCACGTGCATCCAAAAGTTGGGCTCCGGGCTCACCATGACCATTCTCCTGGACTGCGAATGAACGTTCTGGCATGGATCTGTTGAATGGAAGATCCTGGTGAACATTTAGTGTTGCACACACCCGCATCGTTTTCGTGATTTCCCTCACTCTGCAAAGTTAATGAGCGCTTTCGCTAGCCCAACCTGCCTCAGCATCTTGTCCCGTGATACTGCTCGGTCCCGGCATGTGTAGAACAGAATTTGGGCCTGCTCCTCGGCGTCTTCATCATTGTCATATGCGGTAGCGACGTCAGGTCGAAGAGTAGGGTTGTAGATCGTTAGGTAGAGCAGAGCCGGAGGGATTCTGCTCATGTGGGCACCGCACAAGTTAAGATCGTACTAGTAAACAGCTGTAAAGACCCGTGAGACCCTACACAACTCTAGTAGCCAGTTCTACGTAAAAATATGTAATTAAGCAAGCTTTAAAGTCTTGGGTATCTCGTCGCTGTCCACGACTTCGTATTTCTGCGAGTTGACATCAGAAAACGGGTTGGAATCAGAGTCGTCGATCAGCGAAGGTGACGGGGAGGACAACCGATGCCACTCTACGTCCGTGAGTCGAATGGGGGGGCTGGGGTCAAACTCTCGTAGGTCTGCGGCATCGTCCTCATCAGCCTCGACCTCGTTGGACGATGAGGGCGACGCTTTAAAGGAAGACGGGAAACGGAACGTCGAGTCATCCTCCATCAGAAGTGAATTGAGATCAGCGCTGGGGAGACGTTGGTCGTGCTGAGATTCCTCAAAGTTGGGCAATTCATCGAGGGGTGGGGGAGAAGACGACGTCGACCTGTCGTGCGAAGGTGGTGTCCGCCAACCGACGTTCTGTGATTGTTGGGATGACGCCAAAGTAGGCGCGGCGATTTCATTGGGAGGTGTGGGGAGATGGGTATCCGCACTCGAAATAGGGTCGTTCACCTCATCGGCCGATTGCCGTGCTTCTTCTATCTTGTGGTGTGTTTTACCGCCAAGCGGGTCCTCGCTTCGTCGTTTGTAGAACAGCAGGTACGCGTTTGCGTTCTGAAAGGAATATCAATGGTTATCTTTACAATAGTACGCCATACTCACCACTGCATGATGTGTTTCTGTTTTTGTGACATAAGAGTCGTCAAAATGGTACCAATGACCGGTGAGGTGGTTGTGTGCATAGGCCCGATAATGACCACCACCCAGTCCACCGATATGTTCGTCGACCGCGTACAAGTCATAAATCAGAGGTTCCTTGACATCGCCGATTCCCAGCTCCTCAATTCGGGTTCCAGTCTCGGTTAACCTCTGTCCGACCTTGCGTTCGCCAACGAGATCGGTGAGATCGAGACCATGAGTGGGAAAGTCGACGAACGTGTCAATCTTGTCTCTAAGAGCACGGCTGTTGCTGAAACGCTTCAGGTGCACCGCCAGGACATCCGGAACTCTCCACAGGTCGAACTTTTTGGTCGCCTGCTGATGTTTCTTACACTGAGGGCAATACCACAGATCGTCCTCACCGAGCTGCTCTTCCTTGGTGAATTCGGTCAAACAATCGTCAATGGTCAGCCCCTTGTTCTTTTTCTCCGAAGCTGCCTTCTTCGCCTCGGTATACTCGGGGTGGAGGAACGTAGTCCAGGAGTTGATCGTCCATCGTGCATGCTCCCAGTTGGATGCGTCGTCACCAAAATAGTAGACTTTCAAGTTTTCGTCGAACTCGCAGTAGAACGCATCATTATCCTTGAGCAACGAAGCGTCGCCTTCCGTCTCTTCGACACGAGTCTCCCAGGGGTCGAAGCGTTGGCTTGATGTGTTGTATAGACCGAATCCCGTCCCATACTCTTTCTGGCCCCCTTGAACGCGTAGGTTGAAAACACCTTTCTTGAATCCGACGACTCTGGGAACGACGTTGATTTCGGTGTCCATCGTGGCATCGTCGTGGATCATAGCCTTCTCATCGGTGATGTCGCCTTCATCGACATTCATGCCTTCAATAACCTCTCCGTTCTCTTTAATCTCCGTTAGATAATCCATTGGCGGAACCGGCATGGGTACCGAGTCGACAGATGCAGACGGAACTTCCTCCCACGTGAAAAGATCGCGAGCACAACTGGTCCACCGCTGAAGACGGTCTACCACAGCTTCGTATATCGTTTGAAGGTCTCGCGCAGATTCGGGATCGATAACCACGATGAACGGGTGACCAAAGTTGGTCTGGCTACGATAGTGATACGTTTGCCGAGATGCCTGAATGTCGGTCATGAACACGGGAAGAATGAATGGATCTGTCTCTTTCTTCTTGTACAACCGGCTTTGACGTGCGTTGCAAGGTAGCTCGTAGCAAACGATGGTATCACCCTCCGACATGTCGCTGCACATGGCATTGTCATCAAGGTTCTTGTAGAACTTGCTGCTGAATATCTCCAATGTCAAGAGCTAAAACAGGAAATTAGGAAACGGGGAACGATGGAGTTGGGATACCAACATTCTCTGGTGGTGCACCCATCCAACGGCCAAGGAGTGCACGAAGTTCTTTGAACGAAGAATCACGACCAATTTCAACGGGCACCTGCATAATACTCGTTAGTTTTCTGATGCAGATTGCCAGGGACCAATCCAACCTTGACATGGGGTTTCTGGAAATCCCATGGGATATACTCGATGACATGTTTCCATTTCTTGGTCACGGGAAGCGGCAGAGTGAGGTACATGAATGGATCAAACGTTATCGAGACCTAGCGGGAGGGGGTTAAATAGAGGATGATTGGGAGGTTACCGGCATACCTTTTGGCATTCAGGACACACTAGAGTGCTCTGGTACTGTCCCTGGAACAAGTCCACGATAACGCTGTCATTCCGTTGCATGTATCCATACCACGACTTTTGTGCTAATTGGGCAAGTTCCAAATCCCCGCCGCCCTCCCAATCCGGCTTCTCTACATAAGGTTTCTTGAGGACGCGATTGAGGTCTTCATGTAGACCATCGAGTAGGAAGGCGACGAGTTCTTGGGAGTCGTGTTGCTGGTATCCACTGAATTGAGGCGCAAAACGCTGCAATTGCATTTTGAACTCGCGTGGCGAGTATGAGGTTGTGGTTGAATCTTTGGACCAGATACGGTGTAAGAGAGCACCGAATGCTTCGGCAATAGCGCCGCCCATGCCAAGCGGGTTATCGGGGTTGAGTTCGTTCTGGTAAACACCGGCTACGAGGACTGGATGGGTGGGACCGAGTATGAGGATAAATGGGACTCACAAAGGAAGTAATCTGTAAGTTCTTTTGTATGTGCAAGACATTGAAGGGCAGAGTTCATGAAGCAGGTATTTCCCCTTTGAGCTAGTCAGATGAGATGACAAGATGGGTGAGGAAACGTACATGTTTGCGAGGCCAAGTGTTCCTGGATCTTGTGGAACCCTGTTCTTGGCGAGACCATACGACTTGAAAGGGACGACACGTGAATCCTGAGGTTTGGCGGAGGAGCTGGCCGAGGGTGCGGGTGACGGTACCTGTCTAGGCTGAGTGACACTGGTAGTCGAGGAAGTGGTCCCAAGACGCGAGAAAAAGTCGTCGTTTGCACCAAACAGGGGAGGAGGAACAGAGGGGGCAGCTGGAGGGGGAGCTTGGTCCGCCAACCATTTTCCATCTCGTTGAAACTCGACCACAAAGGGGTCATCAAACTCGACGAGCGCGTCCTCGAGAGTCTTGTCGTCTATTTGCAAGAGTTCTGCACCATGGGCGGCGAGCTTGAAGGCGGGAAATTGGGAACCAGGATATTCGCCAGGCTGTATTTTCCAGATCCTGTGTGGAATGTTGGAGCGGGCGGAGACGGCGGCGATAAGTTCCTTGGAGAGAGTTTTGACAGTGTCTTTTATGGAGAGGGTGACATAGGGGTGGGGAGGGCCGATCGGACCAGCTGATTGGGAGTCGACGAGAGAGAGGACCTTGAGGCGTGGGGGCCGCAGTTCGAGACCGGGTTCCGCAAACTGGCCTCTCGCAATGACGGAACGGGGGAGGGGATAAGTGGCGGGGCCGTACCTAGAGAGAGTTGGAACGAGCGGGAGGGAAGAGGAGAAGACGTACCAAGTGGTGAAGGCCTTCCAGACGTCAAAGGGGACAAACTCGACGTCGATGCCCTCTGCGAGATTAGAGACGAGGTTGGCATCGCGGTCGACGAGGAGAGTGTTGTCGACAGGGCCGAGATCGCGCTCGTCGAGAGGGCCAGACTTGTCGAGGATGCCCTGGCAGGCGGATGCCCATCGTCTGTACCAAGAGCGGGCGACGATGTACCAGGTGTCGCCGACCTGCATCTGGGTGGCACGACGCTCGGTGACATAGGAGAATTTCTGGGCGGGGGTGAGATCGGTGGGGGGGTCGTGCGGGGGAGTTGGGGGAGGGATGAGGTCGTCGCCCTGTTCGCGCATGTAGGCGTCGATGTCGTCGTGAGTGGCGCGGACGGGACCCTCGGAGGCAGCGCGTTTGAGCGAGGACGAGTCGGATTGCATCGACTCTGAGCGTTGTCGTTTTCTCCTTGTCAAATCGACCGTTTTCGACGACGGCGACGCTGCGGGCGACGGCAGACTCATCGCAGTCAAAAACAAGACACAACCCCCGTCACGGTCACATAATGTCCGCTAAACACTTTGTCCACTCGTCCGCCCTCGTCCTCGACGCTCTCCGCGGTCTCGCCGTCCTCAACCCACATCTCGCACTCGACCCACACAGTAAAGGTCAGCCCGTCGAGTCCTCCTCGTCGATATCGTGCTCATCGCCCCCATCAGTTCTCTATCTCGCACGCCCAGACCGGTCCAGGGTCGCGCTCGTCTGTGGAGGCGGCTCGGGCCACGAACCGGCTCACTCTGCTTTCGTTGGTGCGTGCATTACCTTCCTGACCCGACCATCTCAAACGCCTCGCAGGCCAGGGAATACTCTCAGGTACGGCACGTCTCTTTGCAGCGAATCGTGCTCATCTCCTGCACCAGCTGCCGTCTGCGGACACATCTTTGCCTCGCCCAGTGCGAGCCAGGTCCGTCGTGCCATCGATCTGGTCAGCAACGATGTGGGGTGCGTCTCTCCCCACTCCCTTGCCGCCGAGTTTGACGCCCTTTCCTAGCACCGTCATCATCGTAAAGTACGTCATCATCCTTCTCCCCTCCCACCGCTGACAACACTAGAAACTATACTGGCGACGTGCTCAACTTTGGACTGGCCAAAGAGCAATACGCCGCTGCTCACCCTGACAAATCAGACCACGTCAAATTCGTCATCGTCGGCGACGATGTGGCCGTTGGTCGTGCCCAGGGAAAGATTGTCGGCAGGAGGTCCGTTCCCCTCCTCTCTGTCCCCGCTTGCTAACCCTTTGACAGAGGTCTGGCTGGTGTTTGCCTCGTATACAAGATTGCGGGTGCTCTTGCCGCCCGCGGTGGCTCTCTCGACGAAGTGTATGCCATCGCACAAGACATTGCTGCTCGCCTCGGCACCATCGGTGTCGGACTAGAGCATTGTCATGTGCGCCATCCGTCCTCGTCTTGCACACCCCGTGTGAATCTATGCATAGGTACCTGGCACTGCGGTACCCGACACGCATCTGGGTACAGACGAACTCGAGATCGGCCTTGGTATCCACAATGAAAACGGCCACAGCCGCGTTTCTCCAGTACCCCCGCTCAATGAACTCATCCCAAGCCTCTTGCAGATGATCACCTCCACCACCGATCCCGACCGCTCCTTTGTGCCTTTTAAAAACGACGGGACCGACCGTGTCGTACTCCTCATCAACAACCTCGGTGGTCTTAGCGAGCTCGAGCTCAGCGCCATCGTCGGCGAGGCAAAGAAGGCTCTCGACAAGCAGGGCATCAAGGCGATGCGCATTCTCGCCGGAACGTTCATGGTATATGTATCTCTTTTCGTCATGAAACATGTGAATGACATGGCAACAGACGAGCCTCAACATGCCAGGGTTCTCCATCACCCTCTTGCTCCTTCCAAGCGACGCCGATCTGATACTCTCATTGCTCGATGATCCCAGCAATACCCCGGGGTGGCGATGGTCTTCAAAATGTGAATCGGCTGCCATCATTGAGACGACCGCGTCGGTATCCACCACTCCCAGTAACCAAATATCCCTTGGAGCACCGGACCCGCGCTCGTTCGAGGCTGCCATCGAGCGTGCCTGTAAAGCGCTTGTGAGAGCTGAGCCCGAGATTACAGACATGGACAAGATCGCTGGCGACGGAGACTGTGGGCTTACGCTCAGCGCGGGTGCATCCGGTCAGTCGGTGCAAGACCCTTGCTATATCGTAATCACTGATGGTCATTAGGGGTGCTTGAGGCTCTCAACCAGGGCATCCTCACAGGGGGAAATGTGATTGATAGCATGATCGCCATATCCAGAGTGGCCGAGGAAAAGATGGGTGGGACGAGCGGCGCACTGTACTCGTATGTATCAGCGTCGTTGGTCGAGACGCCAGCTGACGCTCGAACAGCATCTTTTTTTCCTCGCTCGCGCAAGCCCTGGCGCGTTCCCCTGTGGTGGTGGTGACACCTGATGCGTGGAACAGTGTTCTCAAGTCTGCTCTTGCACAGTTGTACACGTATACGCGTGCTCGCCCTCCTTCCCGTACATTGATTGACCCGCTGACTGCTTTCGTGGATGCAATCCCTGGTGGGCTCGAGGCTGCAGTCAAGGCGGTACAGGATGCTGCGGAAAGGACGAGGGATATCGAAGCCAAGGCAGGGAGGAGTGCATATGTCGAAGGAGAATGGTTGAAGGGGCAAAGAGTCCCGGACCCAGGCGCGTGGGGGGTCAAGGTGATTGTTGAAGCACTAGCAAATTAGAAAGTTGTTATTTGTATTTTGATATTGTACAGTAGTCGAATGATGACGTGCGAGTACCCACCAGTTATGACTCTGACCACGACCACCATGGAGTGCGATCAATGCCCGCCGTGTCTGATTCCCGAGTTCACGCCAGAATGCACCGACGACTGTCTCGTACTCGCCTGTGACGACCCCGCACACCCGTTGCAGCCTTGCCACGACTCTTGCATCGCCGCACCCGCCTGCAGCGACTGCCCCGCTCTCGACGAAATCGTGAGTCTCTCTCTCTCAGCCTTGCCCTTCCTCACCCCGTTTCTAGCTGCACTGTTGCACCTGGGATCACTCGATCTATGATCCTTCCAACGTTTCCACCTCCCTCTCGCCCTCTTACAAATGCTTGTGGGGGAATTGCAATGCCGTCTTCAGCACCCTCTCTGAGCTCGTCGGCCATGTCAACCTACAACATCTTTGTCCCGTAGAGTCACCACCTCTTGAAATCCCCCAACCATCTTTTTCTTGTCACTGGGGTGATTGTGCCTCTTCCATCCCGTCCTCATCCGATGACCACATTCTCAATGTCCTTGCGTCCCACCTCATGCAAGATCACCTCGGTATCCACTATCCACCTTCCGAGTCACTTTTCCCTCCTCTTCCCGACCTCCACGACACCGTTCCCCCATCACCTAGCCCTCCCAACCCACCTTCATCTGAACCCACGAGTCATTCCTGTAAATGGAAAGGATGCACCGAATCGTTTCCCTCTTGCGATGATCTCACGACCCACATCGCTTCCGCCCATATCGGTGCCGGAAAAGCTCATTACGAGTGCTTCTGGGAAGACTGTCATAGGCATGGTGCCAACGGCTTTTCCAGCAAGCAGAAAATATCCAGACATTTACAAGTTCGTGCTTCATCTCATGTCATTCCATCTGACTCTCATACATTCTAGTCACACACAGGCCATCGTCCTTTTCAGTGTCAAATATGCAATCAAAGTTTTTCCGAGGCCACGACCCTCCAGCAGCACATGCGTCGTCACACTCAAGAGAGTGAGTCATCTTGGCTCCACCTTCCTAATCTCGTACTCATCCTTTACAGAACCATATGTTTGTGACTTTCCCGGTTGTGGTAAAGCCTTTGCCATTACCGGTGCATTGACCATTCACAAACGCACTCACAACGGGCTACGTCCATTCAAGTGTAAATTTTGCGACAGGTAACGATCTCGTCAGTACAAGGTTCTGCTTGACATTTAAATTTCATCCCTAGAGCCTTTTCCGAGTCTTCTAATCTAACGAAACATGTGAGTCAACGTGCACGCTAAAACCATTCTGTCCCGCTCATTCGAGTAAAGCTTCGGACGCACACTGGTGCGCGCCCATACACATGTACCGAACAAGGATGCGAAAAGGCCTTTGCTAGACCAGATCAACTCGCTAGACACATGAACGTGCACCGCAAGAAACCATCCAATGGTTAACGAATCTATCGATATACAGGTTTTCGACCAAGCAGATAGTAGGGCAGATACAGAGCGCGAGGATCGATTACAAGCAGAGTCTAAGAGGAGCTTCATAAATGATGAATAAGAGATAACTTCAACACTGTCCATCCATGCCATCCTGACCGTTGCGTTCATAGACCTCTGGTTGTAATTGTGTTTTTATTGATGGTGTAGGTGTAGCTTCCGCGCAGGGAAGTTTTGATAGCACCAGTACAGATGCAGGCGCAAGCCCAATAGTTTTCTTGGTTGGTATGACACGGCCTAGAACACGAATGAGCACCGTGATCGATGCGCAACAACAACAAAAACATGCCTAATTTCCGGAGGTTGTCATACCCTTTTAACCGTGTCTTGTCGAATTCGGGGTTGACAGAAGATCCCTGTTCGAGGGCGACATAATCGATGCGTTTTGCGAGGAGGAACGCGTCGGTGAGCGTCCATACCGCGTCGGGCACGATTTCGTCGACCCAACGACAGTGACGGAGAACTTCACAGCGTTCTACATGCGGGAACCTGGACTGGGTACCATGCGCCCGACACGACTCGTCGGAAAAGACGCCCACCATGAGATACACGGCGGGAAACGCGAGTTTAGCTTGACGGAGGTGCAACATGTGTCTACAAGCATATGGGCTTCTTCCCTCCCCCCAAAAAAAGAAGGAAGTAGAAAAAAAAAAAGCGGACGTACCCCGCGGTCAACACGTCAAAGACGCCGTCGACGTACACCCGGACGGTTCGGTGTTGGGGTGGGTAGGTGCCCTTGGCGGCGTCCAACACGTCGCGGATCCATGTTTGGATGTCGGTGGGGGAAAGGGACGCGGTGCTGAGGGCGTCGCGGGCGGCGTGTGTCGGGGGGATGGTGTCGCGGGCGGGGTGTGGGGCGATGTCGGCGAGGCTGGATTCGAGGGAGCGGTTGGAGATGACGTCGTAGTCTTCGTCGCTGAGGACGGAGGAGGTGTCCATAGTTCAAGGGTGGTGCAGTGATTGGTCAGGCCCACTTGGTAGGGACATTTGGCACGTTTACAGACACCCGCCCTTGTTAGCCTCGCAACCTGCTTCAAGGTCTCCTCTGCAGCCTCCTTGTTTGTCCCCGTCGCTTGAGCCATCACACACGCACACCCTTTTGTCTCTCGTCAGGATCTGCCACCAAGGAGGATCCAGGAACCAGCTGCGTGCCAGGACGTTGACGCTCGCCCGTTTCATTGTCTATATGTTGATGAGACATGCACCTCGGGGTAATCACTCTCTCGAACACCCTTCTCTGACGATACACCTCGCCTTTGAAAACGGGGTGGGATCCCCAACGCGACTCGAGGTCAAAACACAGTCGCAGGGCTGTACCGGTGGTCCCAACGAAAGTGGCGAATGAGGATGGCGTCTACCTGGTCGGGTGCAGCACCACCTTTCTCGGGCGACTCTCCGACATTTTGGGGTGACTGGGAATAAGAAGACGAATGTCTGGATACGGGTTTTTGCACGGCCGGTGTATATCACGATGTGCGCCGAGGTCGAATACGTCCTGAAAGCTCCTCCTAGACTGGGGCAGAAGGAAGTCGAGAGAGGGACACCAAACGGTTCCGGGCTCGGCATTTGCGACGAGCATGCAAACAGGAAGTACTTCTAATGCGAAGATGTCTATGAATGCTTAGTCTGGAGTCGGAGGAGGGAGAGTTATGGTCAGTGTCTCGTCAGACATGGGATCACGAAGGGTGCGTTTGCATAGATTTGTCTGTTGTGTATCACGACGGCCATTGACAGGAAAATCGGATACATTTTACCTTGGATAGCAACAAATATGGTGACCACTGGCAGGTCGAACACGTTTCTCAAGTGAGCGGCCCGGTGGAATCATCCCTGGAAAGACAGCACCATGGTGTAACGCCGTGTGCAATCAATACATGTACCCCGGGGACACAACAGTTTTCCGATCCTGATCGATTCCTCTCTGACCTCTTTGTCGGCATGCACGCACCTTGTTGCAAAGTATGCCACCTGTCCTTGTCCCATCATGACTATGGGCTACGTGATGTGCGGCATCATGAATTCATGAACCATTCGTGGGTGTGCAACCAAACAAGAAATGAGTCCGCTGGACGTTATCCGTGGCAACTTCAAAGACTCGGACGCGCGTGGCACTCCTCAGCGTCGTCAGCAATGTTAAGTCAAGCATGCCAGCGGCTGTCCATTCGAGCGCGACCCTGTAGGCATACAAAAAAATTAGGCATTCTTACACTCCGTCACAGGGACGACACTTTCAACGATTACACAAACGATGGTATCACACCAGGTAGGAACGCAGGACCTCCCTTGTTAGCCTCGTACCATGGTACGTCGTGTGCGATCAGCACCTGCACCCTTGGAACTCGAAGTAACGCTCTGACCCGCTTCAGGTTCTCCTCTGTAGCCTCCTTGTCTGCATGCATCGGATACCGTTCATGTCCCGTCGCCTGATCCACCACACACGCAAACGCCTTTTCTCCTGTCAAGATCCGCCAGTCGTGTGCAGAGTCGCCACCCAGGAGTATCCAGGAACCGTTGGCGGATGTGCGTGCAAGGACGTTGATATGGCCCGCGAGATGCCCTGCATGCCTCTCAGTGCATATCGCCCCTCTTTTTTCAGAACGTCCCCACACCCACCTGGTGCATCTACGATGTACACACTCCCATCCCCGAAAAGGTCGAGCGCATGTGGATACGGCCCAATCGACGTGTTCATCTCTGACTTGGACACGAACCGCGCACGCTCAACAGGAATGGTCGTCGACGACAAGATCGCGTCTGGATTTTCCGGGTATCCATTCTTCAACAGATCTCGACACCCTTCTCCGACGATAAACGCCGCCTTTGAAAACGGAGTGGGGTCCCCAATGCTAATATATATATAAATTCATGCCTCGATCAAATGCTGTCGAGATGGATGCACGTCCACGTACTGGTCCCAATGAAGGTGACTGACGATCACGGCGTCTATTTTGCCGGGCGCAACACCCCCTTTCTCGAGCGACTGTGCGACGTCTTGGTTGACTGTGGATGAAAAACCAAGGGCTTTGATGCGCTTTTGCATACTCGGTGTGTACCCCTCGAAATCGTGACGCGTGCCGAGGTCGAAGACGATCTGAAAGCCCGTCTTGGAGTGGCGCAGGAAGAAGGCGAGGGAGGGACATGAGATGATTTCAGGTTCGGTGTCTGCGACGAACATGTCGACGGGAACGCGTATGTTTCCCGCTTCTAACGCGGAGACGTCCATGTAGGCTTGGTCTGGAGCTGGAGGCGGGAGAGTTGTTGTTACTATCTCGTCGGACATGGTGGTGCAAAGAGTACGTTTGCATACCTTCGTCTGCTATCAATCACGCCCATTGACGATTAGTAAGAGATGCATCCTCGAATTCGATAGTGACAAATCTAGTTACTAAACAGGCCTCCGGTGATTGATCAAGTGAGCGGTGAAATCGTCTCTGGAACTGGTCGCAGTGTACCTGTCGAAGTCGTGTGCAATTAATACCTGCGCGCTGCATTCCGCTCGATTGATTTTTTCGCCCGGGCCCCATGTCAAATAAACACAGTCTCTCACGCACTGGCACCTGGCATATATGACCTACAGATTACCGTCTCCAATGTAGTCCAGTACGTCCGATCGACCTGGATAGCATCCACCGTGGATGCAAAGTGGGACTTTATGTTGATGGGATCGAGGCGACGTTTACAAAACACATCAAAGTTATCAAGCAACCGTACTAGTAAGCTGCGGGAGCTCCAGCTATGTAAGCGGGGGGTGTCAAACTTGATTGAATCCCGCGCCGTTCGCAGTCAACTAGTCGGGTCCACCATACTAGTACTGTGGTACAAGAAGCCACTGAAGTGAGTGCGTTATGACAGACTGTGTGTTCGCTATCGGCGTAATACTTAAACGACCATCAGGAGTGGTCGCCTTTGATCACATTGACCGTAGTAAGCTCGTATTTGTTGGCGTCTTTCCTAGTTTAAGTTGATGCGACGAGGACACATACACCATGTATGGTACCACCTTCGCAAGCAAGGCCGCGGCGTCATTACAAGGCAACGGCGTAAGATGACCAGGGGCACAGGGGCACGCGTACCTTCAAATCGCATATTAATATCAAAGGCAAGGCCAATCGAAATTCGCGACGTTGCCAGTGGAACCTTCGACAATGTCCCTCCCAGCACTTGCATACAGGAGCTACTCCGAAATTCCGAACCGTCACGATCGAGTCACTGGCAGGCTGGGAGCAATCAAGAATGTGTCTTAGATAACAATTTGGATGGACGGTCGTCGTTGACTCGTTGACCACTCAGAGGACCAAACCATTATTGGACCATCATCCGAGTCCATCGCTGTCCGTGCGGCGCCAACTTGAAGATACGTCGTCGAACAAATTCCACGGTATTGACCTCCGCACTGTGATGAGTTGATCAGGAATTCAAACTTTCATGACCATCTCTGCTCTCGAGGCTGGACATCTGACCATACCATTGGGTGTCGTCCTGGACCATGCATATTACCAAGTCCGAGTCACTGGGATACAAGGTCTATTAATAAGTTAGAGACGAAATTATCGCTGGTCAGAACGGATGGCGTCCGACCGACTCACTCCCTTCCACTGATGAATCTAAACTCACTGTGCAGCAACAGTGATGATGCCGCCGCCGTGCCCACATCCGAGTTTCTGCCCTCAATCCTCGAGCCTCAAGTTCAAGTCTCATGGCCTTACCGGTCGCTGGTCAACCGGTCAGTGGCACGGCGACAATGTTTCTGCGCTTACTGTACTCAGTACCAGAGCACCCGGTCCGGCACCACCATTCCGACGCCGTCACCCGAATGACAACGCCACGTAGGGACCCTGATACGGAATTCAATGCTTCTTCTCGCTTCTTGTTGTGGAAAATGCCAGTGATCGCAGTTATTTATATCATTCAATTCCCTGGCCACCTGACTAACGTGACCATCACACCTGATCAGCTTTTTTTCCCTCCTTTATAGGACCCTGAATATGCCTGTAAATGTCTGGTGTGTCGATTGGGTGACTATCCGCTGGCAAATATTCAGCGGAATAGATTAAAACAGATTATTTTTGCCTTGAATAAACCGTTTTTGGCAACTAACACTCGCAATTCTGCTTATGTCAACTGAGCTGCGCGGTTCCTGCCTACGCTATACAACAGCACAGTCGTTGTACCGTCCACGCTCGCTACACCTTGGTATGATTTTTCAAATTGCCTCTCAATTTTCTAACTCTCACATAAGTTGACTTTAGTGCTCGCTTGACGATAGGGACCACATGATACTGTTGCGATCACTTGGCAACAGATCACGTAGAAAGTAACCGGACGCTGCAAACTTTGTCGCGACGGGACTGTAAGTACCAGAGCACACGGTCCCCGTGCAGGGCTATTGTCAATGCTCCCGAAGGCACCAACAAGTCGGGAGTGCCGTCGTAAGACCAGATTTGATAATTGATCAAATTCACTGCCTCGTGCGGCCACTGGATTTGAGCTTCTTTGGAATGGTCTGCGGGGTTGCAAAGAGAAGACGAAGTCCAAATTTTGTATACCTGGACACGGTAGCTGGAACGAGGGCGAAGATTTGCTGAAGGCTTCATTGTGGAGTTCAGATAGTGCCCAAGTGCCCCAGCTGCGTTTAGAGATTGCCGTCCCGACCTTGGATCACCCACAACATCCGTATCGACGTGGGGAATGCTTGTCCCATACCAGCTGGTGGAGAAACCAGAAGTTGGGATGTATTCCGAATGTTTCGACATTGAAACCCATCGTTGTGATGAAGGCTAGATCACTTTGGCTATCATAGAGGGTTTGGAAGAAGCTGGGACCGGCGCAAATATAAACGATTTTTGTGCCGCCGTTCTCGATCCTCATCTCCCGTGCAATCTCTGCTCCTCCAAGGATAACAGCTGCTGTGAGACCTTGTATTCCCCAATATTTATTCCTTTCCGAGCCTACGGTTTATTCAAGTATAATCATTTATAATTTGTAATCATATTAGAACTCCGGTTTATTCGATTATCGCCTACGGTCACCCATTATCGATGCTAAAGCAACTCGTTGAACGTTTTTTTTTCAAATGGTTATGTCAGCCGTCACGTGTCATTGCACGTGACGCTGATGAACTTCAATGATCTCATATTATTACGATCAAACTAGACAAAATTCAATTCATAAACATCACATAACGTTGATTGTACTTTGTCTTCTGACTCTTCTCATCTTGGGCTTGAATCACAGTACTAGTGCAGCGGCTAGCCCTGTTGAGAATCTTGATTTTCTTATTTATATTTCATATTACATAACCAAGATTCTAGGCCAGTCACATGACAAGTCACCTGATTGCATGACACATTTACTTGTGTACATAATCAGAGACTAGACCTGCTGACATATTCGCTTATGTACAGGGTCTAGACCACTTAGTCATCACATGTGACTTCAGGGCCTTTTTGCTATTCATTATTGCATCATATTGCTTCAGATGATGTAATTGATCAGAGCGACTTATGCCATTGGATGTCTTTATAGACTCTGGATAAGTCTTTTATGCTATTGGTTGATATTCTTATATCACATAGCTACTTTCGGGGGTACAGCCACTGCTGTAGATGTATATAAGGACGGCCCTTCTGGCCATCCTTTCCTCTTTTCTATAGAGTCTTATACAGTGCTTTCTCACTGTGAGCCACTACCTCTGAGCTGTTCCACCTCCACCCGACTACACTACCTTTGACTCTCTAGTTGAAGGCTTGTTATACTCTCGATTACTACCTCAGGATTTCCACCTGAAGTATGAGTATTCCCACACTTCGTAATCCCTTAACCTGCCATGTTCGGGTTAATTCCCAAAAAGCCCAACCAGCCACATCTAATCATGTGTGCAAATGAGGACCAGTGATACTCGCACCGCTGCTGACATTATTCCAACATGCAGGACATGGTCGACACCCCATCACCCAAACTTCCGACACACGCATCACCATGACCTCACGATATTCCAACACACACCCGGATCGCCATACTCCAATCTGAGTTCACACACACCACTATTCCGTAGTTATCTGTACACTAATCCAACGCCCAACTACACCCACTCCACCGCCATCCCATCCATCAACCTACTGTTGACCTCATATGCTGCACGCCCTTTCTCCAAAACACTCAATGCAGGTACCCACATCACTACCACCACATCGTCACGCGCGACGCTGTCCTCACATGAGTACTCTGTTGATGGATATGAAGCAGTTGCGAATATGGACGACAGCACACACAGTAAGTGCACCAATGTACATCTCGGAGGTATCCTACCACGTTATTGGTAATGGATAAGGTAGTATGATCGCACATACTTCGTGATACATTCGTTCACCTATCTTCTAACGGTATCTTGCGATGCATCATAATTTAGAACTCTTCAGATCTTCGTACATTCACGATAACCGAAGGACAGCATGAAATCTGTGAAAGTAGTAGTTTAAGAGCCTTCCAAGCTTAGGCAGAAGTTAGGATTTGACGAAGATGTAGTTTAAACTCCATTTTCGTGTATATACTATGATCTGCAACTAGTGTTTTTGTCTGGACAACTTTAAGAACTAAAAGCCTGACTTTATAGTACTGTGACATGACTCGACCAGAACTCGAGGCCTGATCTTGGATTGAAGACAAATCTGGCAGCATCAGAGGCCTGACGCTGGGTCCGGACAAAAAATTACGAGAACTCCGGTCCGCCTGATGCAGGGTCCTGACACATTCGGGAACAAGCAGGGACAGACCCGGCGCATCGCTAGACAAAATCAACGAAAAATGATGAAGGCCTGATGTTATCCGGAAATTATCACACAGTACGAACGTCCTTTTTGCTCTGTGGATCCAAAGCGGATTAGACATTTACAGGTATATTCAGGGTGTCCTACCTTTACGCCTTTACGGCACGGACACTGAGCATCATGAAATGTCACGGATAGGCTGACGGTCATATTTGGTCACAGGCAGAAATCAATATTACTAGTAGGCGCATTGTGGCCAGTTTCAATTTATGTAGTAGGGATTGTCTAGAAATGCTACATTTCATAAGGTTGACTGTGTCGGAGCCCGAGATTCATATATATATGTGGGATCCAAGGCGGACTGGTAGTTGGCTGCGAAGGCAATACAGCACCGTGATCCCCTGAAGGTGGAAGTTGGTGGCCACACCAAACTCTGGTATTTCCGGCAACCCGGCAACTGACACATGACGCGTGAGGATTCAAATATTCACCAAGCGTGGATGGCCAAATATATCACATTACATCAAACCAAGCGCCTTGTCTATCTCGCTCATTTCTACTCTGTTCGAGCTCGTTCAAATTATCAGATGCAGAGCACACAATAGATGTAATTCAATATGTACAATTGAAAATTTTGTATATTCTACGAAAGTGACGAAACAAGACGCCTGATCAACGAAGTTACTGTGAGGGCCAATAAGGAATGATATGTAAAAACAACTGAATGGAAGCGCAAATCGTCATCATACCATCATGTACTACGAACCGGGTCAAATTCGCGTGCCTATTCAGGGTAACAGTTCAGCTTTATCCCCACTCACTCTCGGGAAGAACCTAAATCATAGTAGGTCCCACCTTGTGGACGAAGATTTAAGGGATCAGCATCTCAGTCAGCTCATTACAGATC